>CAUZXS010006628.1:42500-90333 GCA_963585895.1 Sepioteuthis lessoniana
ATTCATCAACCAAAACCAACCAAAAATTAAAAAAAAAACTGTGAGGAAACTTGAAAGGATCTCAATAAAATAGTATAGACAAAATGGGCCTGTATTATTCAGTAAAATATGCAAAAATAAAGGACTGCTGCCCAACTATCTCTCTCTCTCTCTCTCTCTATATATATATATATATATATATATATAATGTGAAATGCAACCATAAATAACGGATATATTGAGCATAATTTATTGAAAATGAATTTCTTTTTCGAAGCACCTATAGCTCTTTTCGTACCGCTGGGTTTGTTCAAAAATAAAATATTTGATTAGGCTTGGTTTGGTTTATTTTCTAACTGGAATATCAACCTTCGTGGTCTGTTAAATTCCAAGATTATCCTCATAGAAGAACAGTATTTATACTACTTAGTCTATATCTGGGAGGATCTGGGAGTTTATATCATTCACAAGGATATTATTTCGCAAGTGAATGTAATAACCCAACTGGAATTAAAATATGCTTATTACAATGTCACACCACAGCACATTAGTAAGTAGACCATTCCTCTTTGCTCAATATATCACCTTGTACTACTACTAATACTACTACTAATAATAATTATAATAATATTTGGGTATGTTGGAGGCCGGCACCATCAAACAAGTGGAAATGAAAGATAACATCTGGAAAGAATATCTCGGGAGAACTAGAAAACTACTCAAGACAAAACTTTCCAGTGGAAACCCAATCAAAGGAAAAATACCTGTGCCCCTCATTAGATATTCGGGACCCTTCCTCAAGTGGACCAGAGATGAACTAAAAGAAATGGATCAAAGAACAAGAAAACTAATGACCATGCATAAGGCATTACATCCCAGAGACGACGTTGACAGACTATATGTACCAAGATAAGAGGGAGGAAGAGGACTCGCCAGCATCGAAGACAGCGTTGATGCATCGATACAATGGCTCGAAGACTACATAGAAAACCACCAACGAGGACTAATTACAGCCATCGGAAACGATACGAACAACGCAATAGACGATAGAATGTCAACAACTAGGAAATAAAAATGAGAGAAAAAACAAATTTATGGCCGCTTTAAACGACAACTAAACAACATTTCACACCAGAAAATATGGACCTAACTAAAAAAAGGAAACCTTAAGAGAGAAACAGAATCCCTAGCAGCATAAGACTACTATGTGGTGACAGAGACGAAACGATTAATCACACAATAAGCGAATGCAGCAAATTAGCACTGAAGGAGTATAAGGCGAGACACGACTGGGTCGGTAAAGTGATCCACAGGAAAATGAGCAAGAAATTTAAATTTAAGCGCACTAACAAATGGTATATGCATAACCCAACACCTGTCCTAGAAAATGCCACGCATAAACTCCGATGGGACTTTAACAGACAAACGGATCACCGGCCAGAAGACCAGACCTTATAATAATCAACAACAAAAAGTGAATTTGCAAAATTGTCGACATTGCCGTCCCGGCGGACCACAGAATAAATCTGAAGGAATGTGAAAAGAAGGATAAGTACCTCGACTTTGCTAGAGAATTGAAAAAGCTGGGAAACATGAAAGTAACGATTGTGTCAATTGTGATTGGTGCGTTAGGCACAATAACTAAAGGATTATTAAAGGCCTGGAGGACCTGGAAGTTGGCGGACTGGTGGAGACTTTCCAAATGATAGCACTGATGAGAACGGGCAGAATCCTGAGACGAGCCCTGGAGAACTCAAAGAGACTTGCTGTCACTCAAACTCCAGTGAAAAACCATTAGCTAACACTGATGTGAAAATCTCTAAATAATAATAATAATAATTTTCAGTTTCTGCCTTGGTTAAAGTCCAAGAAAAAGAAAGTGAGCCGGTGATTATATGTGTGCTATGTTAATATATTTTGATTGATAATAGTTAATCACATTGATAGTAATTGAAAGGTCGTTAGGATTTCATCAAGCTGTACTTTTTAAAATCTTATGTCTGCTTGGACTGCTAGGTATCTTGTAGATCTGTTTATCACCCCCTTTTCTAGGTCATACCATTGACTCTATAACTTTTACTGGCACTGTATATTTTTTTTCATTTTCTATTTTCATGTATTTATATCTACATATTTTACAACATTCTTTGAATGAAACAGAGGGGTTATTAATAACAGCACGGGGTGTGAGCCTACCAACTATCTGCCAAGCATTATAAAAAGTGAATAAAACCCAATATGTAGATTGTGGGGAAAACTGAATCAGTTGACTATTTAGTGTTTGGTCGCCCAAGTCAAATTGAATGTAAAGAAAGGCCTGATAAAATAGGAGATTAAACTCCACCAGAATCAATTACTGGATCAAAATGAATAGCTATTCTCAGTGACATTGCTATCAATGCAGATAGAAAAATAGTCACTATCCAGATATAGTTTGAAAGCTTTGAAATCATGCTATTTCTTGGACTTCTGAGAAGGCCAACAATTACGACAAGTGTGAGAAATATACAGTGCAAAACAGTAGTTTGAAAATATTGACAAATAGTGTTTTCATAAACCTGAATACGTTCTCAGCATCGAGATACATACACTGTTCTATGACTTTGAGATATAAACAAACACCCAAGAGAAGCCTTGAAACCTAATTTTAATTAGCAATAAAAGAAGTATACTAGTGTATTTTGCCCTTTCATCAGCATAGCCAGTGAAAATAAAAGAAATTAAAAGTTGAAAGTGGATATAAAAAATGAAAAATAAAAGCGAGAAAAGAAAAAAAAATTGATAAGAATGAAAGTTGGGGTTTTACCAATCGTCGATAGGTATCGTGGAACAGTCTCAGAGAATCGGTAAAAGAAAGTGCACACACACACACACATATATATATATATATATATATATATATATATATATATATATATATAAGTAATATCCAGTCAACGTCTGAAGACGATGGGTGTTGATTATTCGCGTATAGAATATATGAATTTCTTATACATCTAAGGGAGTCCTCAGTGTATTGCTATTGTTATATATTCCTTAACAAGCTTTATATAATAAAACTTACATACATAGCATATACAATGCAATTTGAAGAAAACTCAAATTTGCTTAAATTGTCATTATCAATTTATTTCGGCGAAGAATATCATTATTATTTTCGTCTCATCATACAATTAAACGTGAAAAATCATCTGCTGAGATGAGGAGTATAAAGATATTATTCGCCGAAATAGGTTGTATTTTTCTAATTATATATATATATATATATATATATATATATATATATATATATATATATATATATATATATATATATATATAAGATTTGTCATTAAATGACTATGAAGGGTCGATATATCATATAATTAAATAATATACCCAAACTAAAATAAGCCTATTTCTCTGTCTGTAGAATATGCCTATTGCATTTCTGCTGAGGGGAATGACTCACTCGCGATGTGTCTCCTGATTATAAGACTACACTATCTGATTGTGAGGCTGCAGTCCTGGAGATTTGTGTGTGTTGCGTGCCCCTTCATTAACATTACGCCAAAACGGACCTTGATCCGGAGTGATTGTAACCATTTGATTCCCATTGATGGGTCTAATAGAAATAGTCATTGATATGGTTCAAAACTGTATCTGATGATGAGGCTAGTCTTCTGTAATTTAGGGCAATGTGTCGTACTCTTTCATTGCCATTGCTCCCGGAGTACTAGTGGCCTTTACTGTTATTCTATGCGTCAAATATTAACTATTTAAATGGGTGATAACAAATGACTGATGTTAAACTGAATTGTAAACGTTAAATAGTAAAACTTGATACCATTTAACTGTTTTAAAACCAATAATCGATATCAAATGTTATTAGTGTTGGATATCAATAGTAGAAACAATTTTGCCGTTTGCAAAAAATAGTTAATACTAGATTGAATTATTCATATTAGATAGCAATAATTGAAACTATTTAACTGTGTGCTAGCAAATGCACTCTGGATTGTTTAAAATATTTTTTAAAATATAATAATTCACAAATCATTTATATCTATATTAAGTACAAACAGGATTTAGCATTCAATTAGCTAGAAGGCTCGATATGCTGTAAAGTACAGCGAAACAACAAATCTAAACTAACCTGAGGATTACATACAATCATTCTAAATGGGGCATTTGTGGTAGAGTGACAGGTCGAGCCTTTTTAAAAATAGTAAATTTCTGGTCATAATTTCCACACTTATAGTTAAAATATCTGTGTGTGTGTCCTTAATCAATTACTTCGTCTCATTAAAAGCCACTTTTTAATATGTTTAAAACTGGTTTGAAAAAATATTTACTTCTGCTACAACGGTCACCTAACCATGATTAAAGAAAAAAGTCAAGCTTATTAATTAATCAAAGAGAGATTAATGCATTAATCAATGGCGTTAATGAGAAGTGAAACACAAACTACCTTATCCAGGATTCGAACAGTGGTCAACAATTTCATTTCCTACTACGATAACCATTACGCAAAACAAGTATTTAAGCATCTATATAAATCGATTCGCAATTAGATTTTCTGCTGAAAATAAAAGATTGATGTAATGGACCATGACATCTTAAAACGTATCCAATAATTCACACAGATATGTATTACCTTATTTTGTTTTGGTCGCAAATTATCTCTCTGGAACAAAAATGCACTTATGGAAATGTTATTGTAAACTTAACAACAATAGGATATTTCCTAAAAGCTTCCATCAATTTTTGCAACACACTGTATAAATATACAAACATCTATATGTGTATATATATATATGTATTTTCTTTTGGGTGAGTGCTTATCTACATTTATATGTGTGCATTTAGTTTTGTATTTTGGTTGCAAAACAGCATTGACATCGATAATATTAGGTATGTATATATATAAATTCTCTAATTTTCTTATGCAACCTAATATGAAAAAAAAATCCTGATCGAATACATTCCAATTCTTGAATTTTGATAAGCTACTAAATACAGTGAACAATTTCTCTCTAAAATGATAATCGTCTCTTCATATTATTATAAATTCTTCAAAAAATCAATAAATATCGCTTTTAAACACTTACTCACACATGTCTTTAATTAAGAATATTCTAAAGTTTGTTTGATTGCCTAGTCGGCTGGGGCTGTAGAATACACCGACTGCTTCTCTGCAGCGGCGTATGACCACCCCTCAACGAGTGTCCTGGTTATTACACTAAACAATATGATGGTGAGGTTCCAGTAATGCTGGAGCTTTGTGGAATGCGGAGTACCCCTTTATTGCCATCGCTCCCAGGTCCACTCTGGCCCGGAGTGGTAGTACCTGATAGGGCCCTCACTATGGGTTAAATAGAACTAACAGCTTTCTTATGCTAAACTGAATTGTTTGAGTAAACTGAATAGCTTGAAATAGAAATGTTTTTAAACCGTACTTACATTTAAACTCCGTGCTTATGCTTAACTGAATTATTTGAAATCGAACTGTTTTTCGACATGAAAATTGTATTTACACTTAACTGAATTGTTACATATAACTGCTTGAATAGTTTGAAATAAATGTTTTTGACAATTAAACTGTGTACTTATGCTAAACTGAATTGTTTTAAATAGAACAGATTATTTACATAAAAATGGATTTGGCGTGAAATAACCTACAAAATTTATATGCCATAAAACCCACCAAACCAAACTAAACCAAACCAAGTTTGTTTGAAACAAAAGCAATATCTTTAGATATACTACATTCTGTCAACCAGTTTTTGAATAAACTCTCAGTTTATCTTTTACATGGGACATATGCCACTCAAAAAGGGGCGTGTTGACTTAAAAACTAAACTGCATCTGATGGTAATAGTTCAGATCTTGCGATCTGTGTAGTATAGAGTACTACGTCATTGGCCTTCCTGTAAGATCACCTCTGACCAAGAAAAGAAGTAAGTGTTATAGTCCTATGTATTCGTCAAATATATTTGCTTATGTATGAACAGCCTTATCCTCTCAGCTATGGGTTACATAGTACCACTGCTGTCTCTTTACAAGGATATCTTTAGCATATATAAACTTGCGCAAGTTGATATGTCAATAAAGAAAGCAAATCAAAATCTACCGGTTTTAAAAGGTTTTGTAATTCTGTAAGCAAAAGAAAACTCGAAAAATGTTGAGCTATAAATCTAAATATGAATATATACTGACTTCTATTCTGTAAACTCAAAGTATAACATAAACCTAGAAATGTTTACATGCCTTTAAAATCAATCAATCGAATATACCACATGAAATTGTATACAGAATAAATGTACTGTTTATTTCATGCATCACAAATGAAAATATTTATATCCTATTATAATGGAGAATAGGAATATGTTAATCTTTAATCGAAACTACGTTACCACCAACATCAAAATTCCCTTAGTTTTTTACACCATGTTTTCCATTGATTGATCTTCTTTTAAATCTCAACTAAAAAGAATTTTTTTTATTATTAATGCAGTTGGCCTAATCTATTATCTAATCACATGGAATTGTTGTCATTTATACAACGGAATAGTCGTTTATCGTGTAAACTAAAAGGGTTCTAACCAATTGATCTTTAAAATTTGATTTTATTAAATTTGAGTCAAGTATTACAGATATCAAATTGTTCAATTTTATTCTAATTGATATGGTTTTTTAAGCATCGATAAATATTAATAGAAATACTTTAACAACTGTAATTTTATTCTTTACAAAATAATTTAGTTAAATAGTTGAATTAGGAAAAAATTGACTGAGGAAACTCGAAATAATGGTCCGAGGTAAGGTATACGCTATTTTTTTCTTCCATTATACTACATCTGTTTCAAATATGTTTAACCTAATAATACTAATTTTTATAAAGTTAAATGTTATTGTTGAATATAAAAGCATACTAAAATGAATCCTATATATAATCTAATATAGGATTCAATTAAAATAAAATAGAAGTACATGAAATCTTTTCATGCACGTTCGTATTTAGTTTCATTAGTCTTTCTAAATTAATATACTCTTTTATTACATTAAAACTGAAATACTTTGCGCATATTCTTGATCGTAAAAGTAATGTCTTATTCATTGATCGATCATGATAATAACAATATATATATATATATATATAGAGAGAGAGAGAGAGAAAGAAAGAAAGAGAGAGAGAGAAAGAAAGAAAGAGAGAGAGAGAGAAAGAGAGTGAGAATTTATTTATATAGACTTCATGATTCCAATGCTGCATGGTAGGTTCTTTGTCCTCGAGGGCACTTCTCTCTGTAGCAATATGGTTCCGCCGCTGGATAGGAAAGTACACCATGTTTCTGTGAAATGATGAGTAATTTCGGCTCGAAGACCATTGTTATGAAAATCGTGATTTAGACGACCAGACTGAAGGGATTCCACTAAGGCGAGTTTTTTTTTCTTCAGATTCTGATCTCTTTCTTTACGTATCTGCTAGACAACATTAGGAATGCGGAACGGAGGCTCTCTTCGTCAGAATTCAGAGAAAGGCGTGTAAATGCCGCGCATGTCGAGTCAAGAATTTTGTCGCACCCGAAGTCATGCTAGCCCATCCTATATCAGTAAGATGAGGTTTTGTGTCTTCTATTGAAAAATATATTAATTTATTTAACTTAGCAAAACTATATAAACGCATAAGCTCTAATTCTTAGCGTTAATGTTTTAAGTGTATCATCAGCATTGTTATATACTCATATGCAGATGCATGCATAAACGCAATAACGACGCAATGATAAAGACGAGCGACACAGTTCCTAGAAAAATATACCTCTCACTTTTATTTGAAAGGGTTGTGTGTGAGAGGAAGTCGGAAACCGAACAGAACTGCAACATACTGACCCTCACTCTATTGGCCAAAACCGCTTTTCTTTCCCGTTCTCCTGGGCTGATCAACCGGGTGCCTGGGGGCCCTCTCTGCTGGGTGTTGGCTTTCTCTACCACAAATCTTGTCTCCAAATTGTCTGGTCTCCAACTGCTCCAGTCTTCAAACTAAACTGACTTCCTGTTTTCATCGAGTTATATAATAGTTCACGCCCACCTTCTTGTGGACGCCACAATTTTGCATTCATTCAACCTGTCCACGGTAAAGGCTATAATATCCTAATTATTCCTCGACCGGATGCACCTGTTATTTACATAGGTGCATTTCCTATTTTGACAGTCCGGCCGGGTCGTAGGTCAATATAAAACACGCATCACCCAAAGTTACCAACAACACAGATTCCCTTGATCTTCTCATGTCATTTTCCTCAAGCTGCCATCATTCTCAAAATTCTCTAGATGGCACCTAGTGCCTCTACATAGCTGGTGAATGCAAGTTTTTTGTTTGTTGACACGTACTAGTTAGTCAATGAGTATGATTCCATGACAAAACATCGCTTTTGAGTGTGTCCATATTCTTATCAGCAGTTCCCTACATATCATTCTCGTTTTATACGTATAGTTTGAGAGATGAGAGTTAAGCAACTGTAGCTTTATTGTTTTGTTAGTATATTTGATTTGCTCTGAACAGCACACGACGTCCTTGTTTAATTTTATCCAGCTTTCCCTCTAAGCCTTTCGTTTCAGTTCAGATATTACAAGCCTATACTAGCACATATGCGGATACAACTTTGAAGAATCCCTCTTTCATTTCTCTAGGGATATGAAATTGTCTTATGGCGTTTAATCTGACAATAGCAGTCCATAATTTATCTTGGAATGCTATGACACTTTTTCAATTGATGAGTTATTGCTAACGATGTATGAAAAGTTCTGAAAAATTTTCAAAGGGTGTCAGTTTAATAAGGTGAAAGTCTCCGTAATGTAGGGGTAAATGTATTGGGTTTCAACACCGAAGTGAGCGAGTTCGAATTCTAGTCGCCCTATTATCTTTAATTTCGAACTATAATCGGAAGAGAGGTATGAAATTCCTTCTCCCCAAGTCAAATATTTACACTATTGTTCTTCCAAAAGGATATCTTTCTGGGTAGATAATCTAGCAAGGTTGACATGTCCTAAAGTAAAGCAAATCATTTAATGAGGAAATTGCACTATATATATATATATATATATATATATATAGTGCCATTTCTTCATGGAATGATTTAGTTTGGTTGCTTTGTCCTAGCTTCAGGAATCTAACGTGTCTAGCCACATTGAAGAATTGTGATACAACGAAACAGTCGGTCTGTGGATGACAATAAATACGCTCCCCAACCCCTGTGTTGTTGAGCTCTCTAGCGAGGGAAGTAATGATTGCCACTAGTGTAAAGGAAGTCTCTTCAAATGAATTGAGCTCTCGGTAGACGTTAAGCGGATATATGTAAACAAAACAAACGTGATACACCAGCCTTTAAATTTCCTTCCTTTATGCTATTTTCCTCGTGGCTGAGTGGTAGAATTCCGGATTGGTGTTTGAGCCAACCTGGTTTCGATTTCAGCTTCGTGTCTGGCCCCAATTCCGACGAAATAACCACTACGTTGAAAGGGTAGAGTCACTGATATTCAAATGATTTTCAGTCAAAAACTCACGATCTTCTCATTACACGCCATGATTGGAATTGAACTGCTGTTGTTAAAGGACATCGTTTCACCCATTAAGTATTACAGCTATCTACATGGTACAATTTTAAATCTGGGAGATCGTTCCGTTTGATTTTGTTTAATTAACATCATATGAATATTATTTCTGAATAATTTATGGTGATTTTGGAGAGTAATCTTTTTTTTTTAAATATAAGTGTAACATAGACATCAGTTTTCTTTCCATGCATATGATTTTCATATCTGTTAGTTACTTTCAGGATCATAGGGATCCTACTAAGGTATTATACCGATGATTAGTGTGATGTATAAGCGCGCACTGAAAAAATGTGTCACACAGCTCTTTATAAATGGGCATATATTTTATATATTAATTATTTCAGTATTAGAATTTTTTGATAAGTTTTCGTAATCAGAGTTCTGATTGAGAGAATAAATAATCATGATCGTAGTTAGTGAGTCTGATATGAGGTTTTTCGATGAAAACACACTATGATTACTCCCTGGAAATCTTTATTTTATGGGTAATAACAATTCAAGACATTTTTCAGACAAGTATTTTCATGGACGTATGTATCTACGAAACCATCTGCACGAGCAGAAAATGAAGTAAAGTCATTTTCTTGAGCTAAATTTTACAAGTTTAAGGTCAGGGATTTGGTTTTCTCACACTATACTTAAATATCTTACTCTGGTCTTCTATTTACCTATAGCTGGAGACAGACTACCTGAATTTATACCTTTCCCTATGGTATTACAGTTATGGGAAATACAAATGGACCAGTCAGAATGGAAAACTCGGGTCCCCGTGGCTATTACCTTCGACAATAACGATTACAACAATTAAGTTTTGTATTTCCCTTTATGGTGTTTTACTGACATATTATATTAGCCGAATACTCTATCGAGTCCTTCAATTCATTGATCAGTTGTTTGGTTGATTGCTTGGGTTTTAGGGTAAATCAACATTTGTAGGACATTTAACGCCGAATCCATTTTTGTGTAAATAGTCAGTTCTATTTCAAACAATTCAGTTTAGCATGAGTATACCGTTTAATTGTCAAAATCATTTCTATTTCAAGCTATTCAGTTTAGTCAAACTGTTCTAATTATGCTTATTCAGTTTAGTATAAATATAGATATTGTTTACACACAGTTAAATATCAAAAACAGTTAATTTCAAACAATTAAGTTTAGCATAAGCATGCAGTTTAAATGTAAGTACAGTTTAATTGTCAAAAATATTTCTTTTTCAAGCTATTTAGTTTAGTCGAACAGTTTTACTTCAAACAATTCAGTTTAGCCTAAGTATGTAATTTAGTTCTATTTAACCCATAGATAAGGCCCTATTATGTGCTACCATTTCGGGCCAGAGTGGACCTAGGTGCAAGGAGAATGAAGGGGTACTCCGTATTTCCTACCCACCCCAGCATCACTGTAACCTCACCATCAGATTTTTTAATGTCATATCAAGGACACTCGTTGGTGTGGTTTTACTCCTCTGCAGACGTGCTGTCAGTTTATTTGACAGCGTCAACCTACTGGGCAAGGAAATGTTGAGTCAGAATAGTAACTGATCAGATTGGAAAAGAAATAGTTCGATATAAGCTCGATGCAACTATCACAAACTCTTTCCTGAGTTAACTTGCATAATTTCACGTGTACCGCCCGAGTGACTGTTTAAAATGATCATGGCATTTTTGTCTCACCTTGTATTATTAAGCATTAGTATTTATTAAAGTTTGACTTCAGAGCAGATTTTTTAAAAACTTTCAGATTTATATATAAAGAAATTCGCTTTATAGCCGATATCATATGCATTTACCAAAGTTGACAAATTAAGTCACGTTTCATTGATACTTATAGATTTTAACTCCAACAGAAATTTCATATTGACCAGGATAATTTTATGAGGCATTAAAACCTTCAGATTGCCCAGTCAGATGGGGCTGTAGAATACACTGACTGCACCTCTGCAGAGGGGTAAGACACCTCCCCTAACGAGTGTCCTGGATACGACACTAAACAATCTGATATAGAGGTTCCAGCAGTGCTGAAGCTTTGGGGAATGTGGAGTACACCTTCATTGCCATCGCTCCCAGGTCCACTCTGGCCCGGAGTGGTAGCACCTTATAGGGCCCTATCTATGGGTTAAATAGAACTAACAGCATTCTTATGCTAAAATGAATTGTTTGAGTAAACTGAATAGCTTGAAATAGAAATGATTTTGACAATTAAACCGTACTTACATTTAAAATGCGAGCTTATGCTTAACTGAATTATTTGAAATCGAACTGTTTTTGACATTAAAACTGTATTTAGACTTAACTGAATTGTTACATGTAGCTGGTTGAATAGTTTTAAATGGAAATGTTTTTGACAATTAAACTGTGTACTTATGCTAAACTGAATTGTTTTAAATAGAACAGATTATCTACATAAAAATGGATTTCACATTAAATAACCTACAATGGTTGATATGCCATGAAAACCAACCCCAATAATACCTTCAGATTTTCGAATAGTGATTTAGTAGAACATAGTGCTGTAATATTTACTCGTCTTATTACAGTTTAATCTTTAATGTTCACTAGGGTTAACTTGCTACACCATTATGCTTTGGTATTTTCTAATCTTTGCTATTTAGGGGCCGAATATATAGTAGGGTTGGTCAGAACTTAGACATCGAAATTTGCTAGTACATTACATGGTTAAATATCTTGCACCAATGTTTAAAGCAAGAGATTATTTTACGAAAAATACCCAAGTGACAATTTCTCGTTTTAGACAATTCTTCTTTTAGCTATTAAGCTTTTATTTATTATTATGACAATATTTCTATCGATACATTTTTTTGTCTTCACAAATCATTACGAAGTTTTGTCTCTCGATACAAGCAAATAGTACAGGGACGTGATTAGATAACTTATCACAAAAGCCAACGGGAGGATATAATTGGAGTTCATAATGTTTAACATCTCTTCCAGTGAGCAAGATGTAAAGAGATATGTTTCATGTAGCATATCGGACCGGGTTGTACCGAAATCAACTGGGCTGGCTTCCTAAATGGTGACGGAGTTTTTCAGTTAATGTCAGGCTTCTGAGGCAATATATATATATATATATATATATATATATATATATATATATATATATATAATATATATACTCACACACAGAAGCACACACACACACACACACACACACACATATATATATATATATATATATATATATATATATATATATATATATATATATTGTCAGTCCAAAGAGAGAATAAAAATATTTTAAAATAGGTAGGTCCACGATAAGATTTGGTTTTAGAAGTCATTTCCTTTTTTGATTTTAGATATTAAAATTTTATTTTAAATAAGTAAATAAATAAATTCTAAAAAATACAAATCTCTTAGTGGACCTACCTATTTTAGTATATATATATATACATATACCTCCAAGAAAACAATTCAGTCACATGAGGATTATAAATACATTTCCACCCACCTAAGAGCATTGGTATGAATAAATAACTGAAAAAGAAAAAAAAATAACAGGACTTCTTCAGATCCAAGGTGGAGATTATGAATACAGCAAGAATGGTGGTGGTCAGAGGAGGGAAGGAGAGGGAAGGAGCCGTCTTCCATTAAATAATAATTAAATTTCTCACGTTTCCGGTTGAGACAATTACAAAATAATGAGCAGATGTAAGTTTGATTCAATTTCTACAATAGTTTAGACTTCATTTTAAAGTAACACGTTAGGTTTAACAATAAAATAAGGAATTACTACAAAAGTAAATTACAAGGTAACATCAATAATTTTCCAGACTTTTTTCGTATGGGCACTTTTATTGATAGTACACACATGGATATCTAGTCCACTTCGAAATAATCTCCACCGGCTGCAATACACTTGTTGTACCGTTCCAATAACTTCTGGATGGCCCCATGGAAGTCCTCTTGTGTGAGCGTTTCAATGACCTTCGTCACAGCCTCTTTCATCTCCTCAATTGTCTCATAAAGACAGCCTCTAACTTTTTCCTTGAGCTTAGGGATTAACCAAATTCCCTGGGAGCAAGGTGTGGACTATAGGGAGGGTGAGAAACTTTCTTGATTTCCATCTTGGACAAATAATCTGTGACAAGGATGGAGTTGTGGACTGGTGCATTGTCCTACTGGAAATGCCACTCACCCGATTTGAATAGTGCTGGCCTTTTCCGAAGGAATCTCTCTCTGAACTCCCTTAAAACCTCATCATAGTATTCCTTGTTGAATGTCTGTCCAGTGGGAACCCAGTGGATGTAGATCATGCCAGTGCTGCCAAAAAAAAAAAAAATGGATCATCATAAGTTTGCTGGTGAATTAGCTCTGTTTGGCCTTCTTAGGTCTGGGAAAGCCAGCAAGCTTCCATTGAGAACACTGCCTCTTGGTCTCTGGGTCATAGCAGTAGATCCAGGTTTCTTCGCAGGTAACCAGAGTATCAAGAACTACGGGATCTGAATTGATCAACTCGACCATCTCCCTGCTGTTATGACAACATCTTTCTTTCTGACATTCTCTGAACACCCTTGGGACAAACTTCGCACAAATCGTCTGCATCTTCAGTTCCTCGCGAATAAGTGTTTGTACAGTTCCCACACTGACATCAAACTGTGCACTTATTGTCTTTATAGACACACGACGGTCCTTATCTAAGAAAAGCTTTATTTGGCGAATCAACTCTGGTGTTCCGACTTCCTTACTCCTCCCACACCTCTCATCATCCCTCAGAGACTCCCTGCCTTCCTTGAATGTCTTATGCCACACAAAAACTGATGCTTGATTCATTCAAGATGGTCAAAAAGAAGTCTGAAGCATTCCATACGTTTCTGTGGCATTTTTTCCAAGTTTAAAACAGAATCTTATTGCATATACTTCTTCTAAAGTGTCCTCAAGTGCAGATTGCATTTTTTAAATTCACCAGCTGTGACAATAAGGCTTTAGTAGGGTGTATTCCAATTGCTGTTGTAGCTGTTCATTTAACCTGAAATCATAAATAATAGTCAGTCACCTCATAAGATGTATAGCAATAACATACTGAATTTTCAAGAGTCTACGACAATTTTAAATGTCTGTACAAAAAAGTCTGGATACTTGTTGAAGGCACATCGTATTTCAAATAAACATGAAAAGCATATATATATATATATATATATATATATATATATATATATGACTAAGTCAGCGTATTTGAAACCTATCAATGCTCTTAACAGTATGGAAACCAATTTATTATCCTAATGCGACTGAATATTCGTTTTTCCTTGAAATATTTGCTTTGTGAATTTATTTACATTGAGCACTCTACCAGGAATATTTAAAAAATTGAAATTTCAATATATTATTTTCCTGACAGAATTGTTCCTTACTCTGGACTTAATGAATTAAAGAATGCCTCATATATATATATATATATATATATATATATATATATATATATATATATATATATATATATATATATATATATTTATATGTGTGTGTGTGGGGGGGTGATTCTAACGGTTTTTTACTCGATTGGTGGCTGGGTTCTGAGGAGACAAATGTAAGCTTATACTTAAAATAAGAAATGAAACAAAGATCTGGGAAGAATACTTTAAGAACAAAGAAATTAGCCGAAGTTGTATCTGTTATCTTTTTCTTCATGCCTCCACTGCCGCTTAGAATGAACAGACAAAAAACAAAAAAACAATGACGCCATAACGTAAAGATAAGCTATGTTATTGTGTTTTTTCCTCACCATTTGATGATTAGTCATCCCCGATATAGCAGTCATCTGTGACTCCACAACAATTAGTAGAATTAAGAAACTTCTAATATGTGTAAAGAAGTCCAACATTTACGGAATTTTTGACGGAGATATATTTGTTAGAGTGGATGATATAATAAATTAACAGACTTTTCGATTAGAAGGTTTCATTTTATCTGACAAAGCCAAAGGATGATTAAGAAAAGTTTAGTTATCTTCACTGACTAATGAATGAAATAGATGTTTCCTGTATTGCGATTCATGCTTCACGAAACCAATAAGTAACGATAATATATCGTCCAAGATTTATACAGTTATCATCAAACAATACTGACAACACGGATTTCTTTCTTTCTTTCTTTCTTTCTTTCTTTCTTTCATGCAATCTGTCCCGATCGATCATATCATTTCGAAAGTCTTCAAGACGATACACAGTGTTCGTACAAAATGATGAATGTAACTTTTTGCAGGTAGGATATCATCCGTGAGTAGGTGTCCGTAAGAGAACGTCAATTGCAAATTAAAATGTTCATCCCCAGCTGTATCCGTTATGCCTTTCTCGTGTTACTTTGATGTTTTTTGATCGGTAATATTTCCCTTTTTCAAATATGCGTCACCTATGGAAGCCCTAACCGTCTTCTTGACGACCCTTAGATTATGCTTTATCTATCCACTGAAGTGGACTAAGATCTACCCAGAATTTATCTGGGTATGGCAGCAAACCTCTGATGTTGAAGTTCAACTTAGAGATCATACCATCATTGCCATTACACCGAGGTCCTCTCTATCCCGTTGTGGTAATAACTTATGTATGGTTAAATAGATCAGTTTAAAAATTTTAGTATTCTATAGGACTGTGTACAAAGAAAAAAATAGAAAACTAATTGAAACAAATAGAAATCATATGTATATAGATAACTGTCCTCGTTAATTAGAGGTTAAAGCGCTGGGCTGCGGTAGCGTTGGGAGCGAGTTCGAACTCCGGTCACGCTATTATGTTCACCTTTGGATAAATACCGTTGGGAAAGGTATAAACCCCCTTATACTCCCAGTACCACTTCTGTTCTTCTAGAAGGATAGATTTGGCATTAAATAATCCAAGTAGGTTGAAAAGCCATTAAGCAACAAAACAAATGTATTGCCTTTTCTCTGTTGACGGATGGGATACAAAGAGACAAACATTCGCGAATACCTAAAACTACACAAAATCTCTCAATATAAAATTATGTTTCACGTGATTCCCAAACTTCCCAGAATCAAATTGCCCAAGACAATTTCAAACACTTTTAAAATCATTCAATAAATGAATCAATTTTCCTTCAATATGTTAACTGAGCTTCAATTCATTAAGCACCACAGCAAAGGAACTTGTGACGAAACTATTTTTGTCACAAACCCCATGAACACATGATGTTTCCAACAATGAAAAAATGTATTTGGACAACATTCGACATTAGACCTTCAAACACCGAGAAAAAATAAAAGTATGTTCACGATATAAATATTTTGGGAATTATATTTGTCTTTGCTTCAGTATTGTGAGATAATCTCAGTTCAAAACAGTCTGGAAATTTAAGATCTCCATCTCTTTTTGAAAACGGTAAAAAAATTTGGTGTCCTGAGTATTTTATTTGCTCGTTTAAATCCTATGGGTTATTTATTTGTTTTATTTATTTGGTTTTCGTATAGACCATGATCACTTATGAATGTTTCTGATGAGGAAGAATAATGTAATTTAGACCGAGAAAAATACAGAATCTATGAACCTATGACAATCAGCTATTTTCATAAGGCATTTTTATGTGAGGCGTGTTTATAGCAGGAAGCGATTATTAAAAATATAAATATCATTTTACAACGATAATAACTTTTACTTTGATACAGCAAGTATATTAAGTTTATACTGGAAGTAAAAAAAAAAAAAATTATCGTTATACATTCACTGACTGAACAGATGTATCAAATAAATTATATTGATTATTCAAAAATCTGATCAAGTATTCTTCACTTATATTTAGGAAAAATGTTGTTCAAAATATGAATAGGGTTTACCAAAATTACTTTCTTTTCTTATTTTTCATTGTTTTTGTTTTATTGACCTTTCCTCCAACGTCGATTTCCTGTGCACATCTAAAGATTATATGATGTTCCATTGTTTCATTAATCTCTAGATGATAATTACTGATTTATGATTATTCGTTTTTGGTCAGATTTTTTACATCACCACTTGATGGTTTAGTAAAGAAAATAATTTTGATCTTCTGATGAAATAGTAAAAACAATGAAGTCAAAGAATAAAACAGCTTCAAAGTAATGAACGCAGAAACAAAATTTCAAAAGTTTCTAATATTGTTCAAACAATTTTCCATTGAATTTCCACGTCGAAATAAATATGTATATTTTTTTATGAATTTTAGTGTGTTCCATTTCTAATAAAGAAAGAAAAAAAAATAAACGAACAAAAGAGCAAAGAAAAAATGTCATTGAAATTCGAATATATCCGTGAATCATGTCTTTGTATATTTTCTTTAGCTGGTATAACTGTCTCTGATCTAGTTCCGTGTAGAATTTTTTTTGTAGTTATATTGCATTGGTTAAGTTATTGCAACAAAGGATTTTCATGTTGAATTTAAATTGTAAAATAATGATAAAATAAATACAAAAAAAAAACAACTGTAAATGCATATGAAACTAATAGAACAAGCTCACTTCAGCGCAATGAAAAAAACCAAAAAAAAAAAACCAAAAAAACAACAACTGGCATTTATATTATGTTATCTTATTTCTTTTCTAATTTTATTCTCAAATAAATTTAAGTACGCGTAGCATAGTAGACAATGTGAGGTCTTTGTATGAAACAAGTTCAAAATCCAGTGTTGATATAACGTTAACTTTCGGATAATTACCTAAAAAAAAGTGAACTTCAATACCACCCCCACCGTTGAGATATATGTTAAATACTACGTCTAGAATTCTTCTACAAGTTTGCTTTTAGTGTTTAATAAACTATGATGGTTTAGATATCATGAAAACAAAGAAACAAAATCAATTTTTAAATATCCGTAAATGTTTCTATACTTATTAGTTGTATCTATACAAAAAGAGACTTATTTCATTTTGGGAAATAAGGTTGTTTTTTTCTTAATGACCCAATTATTTTCTGTGAATGGATATGGAAAAAATAAGATACTAAAAGTTAAGGTCTGATGCATAAAAAGTATTAGATATCAGGAAAAACGAAGCAGATACCTGGTAAAATTATAAGATTCCAGTTAAAATGTCACGGCCAATAGATAAAGTTTGGTTTCTTTTGGTTAAGTCGTGTTTTCTGGCAAATGAACCTTTGTTAGATTATTCACTGCCAAATTATATATATATATATATATATATATATATATATATATATATATATATGAAGATGTAAGTGAATAATTTGTTGGTGAAATCATTTTTAAAACGAGCCAGAGATCATTCATTTGCACACAGCTAAATACTTTCAAGTGTTTTTTTTTATTTTATTCTAAAAAAATTATCTAATATTATTAAGCTATTTTCAGAGAGTTGACATGATTTCAGCTATTGTTATCTCAGCCTAATTTACTTTCAGCCACTGCCCCCAAGGACCTTTAAAATAAAAATAGATTTGTGTAATTGTTCACCCCAAGAGTAATTTGAATGATACCATCAGGCCAATCTTATTGGTCCGGGGGTTTGATATGACCTGCTGATTGATCGGAGTAGGCTGGTGTGACCAGTTGTCGAGCTCAGTAAGAGCCAAAATAGAGTGTTTAAAGACAGGGAAAGAGTTCGAGTCCCGAATTAGGGACAGTTCAAGCACCAGGATCCGGTCCAAAACATTACAAGTCACCACCGATAGTCAACTGGTGGTTTAGTTGAGTGGGCTTAACCATCTGCATAAGTGCAGAAGGCGTATTCCACGGCACTAGCCGACAGGACAGAACTGGTAATGGTCGTAATTGCAAATGCGTACTAGGAGGTGCCCGTGGTGTAATGTTTATCGTCGCAGGAAAATGACACGGCGGCACTAGTTTAAATCATGGACGAGACTGATAGCATTTCACATAGGACTAATACCCTTGGAAAAGGTATAAATCCAATTAGTCTCCCTCCAGATATGGGTAAATAGTAGAGCAGACTGGGTTATTCGGCCTTGGTGAGGCAAGTAGTCTAGGAGAAGGAAAACTGAATTCAAACCTGTTAAACTCCTCTAAAAAATTGACCTTGTGTCATATCCTGCCTGAACAGGGTGGGGGTAAATATTAATAACAAATCCATATTACGCAATATATATGAGAATCTGTTATAATGGTTTAATTAGGATTTGAGCATGACGACCCTGAAGTGAAGTGACCATGCCACCCGTTGAATTCTGCTATGACCTTAATAGACTGACGTCTCGATCGAATCCTCACTTAAAAGGGTTGTTACGTAGAATCTATATCGCCGAGAATATCCCAGATGCTGTCACTCAAACAAATATTTATGATGCTGGTTCGAGTTTAGACTGGTCCCTGACGTCGGTAAAGGGGTTGCCGATACGTCTTAAATACGCCATCAAGTTCTTTTTCTCCGACCCCTTCATATCATGAGAAATACACTTTCTAGGTTAGTTTTCATAGCTATGGATTGAGCCCTAAATCCTCTCTTACATTGTTTTTGGAATGAACGAGACGTGTTAGCGAGAATTAATGAAAGCGGAATTAGGCCGTGATATGAATCACATGCAAAAGTAAATTTAACAGAGAAAGAGAACACAATCAAAACATTTCAACACAGGGATGCATTTAAAACGTAACTAAAAATTTGATATGCAAAGACCAAAAACAAATAGTGAGGAAATTCAAGAAAAATTTATTTTTTCTTTTCCAAACACCGAAATCATTTTGTCAAAATGAAAATATCAAATGAAAATGCATCTCAATAGTCCGATTTCTTCTTTCTTTCTTTTGTCTCTTTTTTCGACTTCAAGAAAGTATGTACGACAGCGGACGATGGCGTGTAAAAATGTTCATATAGTATCATGTCAACTTATGAAACAGATCATTTTCAGTTTTTAGAATACACACCACTCTCCAATTTTGAAGATTTGTAAAAGCAAAATGGTTTGAGCTGTACTTATCTTTGACGGATTTCAGATCCCAGAGATTCTCTTTTTACAGGTGATTTATTTCTTTTCCTGGAGTTCATGGGCACAGCGACTTACTTCAATGCAGGTCAGCACAAAACAGAACATTCTTTTTCAAATTTCTTTAACTAGTGCCGGCTTCTTGGCGCGAAGATTCCACCGACCAATTAGAATCATCTTTTCTTCTTCCACCACCTTGCTGAATCACGCCACCCGACTAACCTTGACCTCCGTCGTCCACCGCTCCAACAGGTTACAGAGTGTAGGGAGATATAATTAGTTTACCGTTTCTCTCCCTACCACTTTCACAGTCGGTCTCAGCCTGTTTATTTAAAGCGAGAGGGGTAGGGGTGTTGATCTCCCCTTAACCCTCTCTACTGCCTACCATATCACACATCTTATTAATATGTTGCACTTGGACCATTGGTTCCATATATTATCATAACATGTTTCACTATTGAATCTAAAAATTCATATTCATTTTATGGAAAGATTCACGCCACTGAGACTGCTCACTGGGAATGAAACAAATGGGAGGAATTGAAACAATATATAATAATACCCCTGTTGCATTGCACCCTAGTCGACTGTCGCTATAGAATACACCAACAGCATCTCCACTGAAGGGTAAGACAACTACTACCAAACAAGTATATTCGATATCACATTAAACCTGATAGCATCTGATGGCGACGCACTAGTCTTACAGATTGGGGAATGCGAAGTACTCCTACATTGCAATTGTTCCCAGGTCAACTCTCACCCGGAGTAGTAGCATCTGATAGAGTCCTATCTATGGGTTAAATAAAACTCTTTTTTATTTAAACTGCGTGCAGATGAATTACTAATGTTAAATTGAATCGTAAGGAATCGAACTATATGACCATTTAACCGTGTGTAAACAAATGACTGATATCAAATTGAATTTTTAATCATACATAGTAATACTTAGAAACATTTGACTGTGCACAAATAAATGAATAATATTGAATCGAATAATTAGTGGTAAATAGCCATTCTCCACTGTCTCTCAGCTAATGATTAATATTGAATAGAATTATTCGGGCTTGGAAGCAATTATTGAAACAATTAAACTGCGGAAATTTAAAAGCAATACTAATGTACAAACAAATTACTTTAGAAACGAAATATAACAACAAAATATTCACTTACAAATCATGTGTATATCCATTTACTGGATGCAAACGATTAGGAAATAGAATTATTCGTGTTTGACAGGAATTCTTGTAACTATTTATCTGTGAGCAAAAGAATGAGCGAAGGTTCGTTTGAAAATGTTATCAAAAATGTATTTACAAATAATAAACATTATATATATATATATATATATATATATATATATATATATATATATATATATATAGGATTTGGCATTAAATAACACACGCTGCTTGATATGCCATAAAGCCAAACCAAACTAAATCCTGTCGCATTGATGGGTTTGTATCAGTTGCACAAGACAAAGACTGGATTAAAGGGTGACAACTAGTTCGTAGAAAAGGCGTGTGTCACAAGTACAAAACTATGTCACACTTGTAGGAGGTTATATTATGTTTTTAGGTTTAATTTCCGTTTTTGTCGTGGTATAATTTTTTAAATGTGGTTGCATGTTCTCATATGTAGGAAGGTCGCCATTTATAGCGATGGGGATAACATTATTATTATTGATATTGTTTCTTTTTTTTTGTTTAAGGTTTAAGTTGGTTTTGTTGGTATTGTCTTGGTTGAGTTGGTATTTCGTTGGTAGTTATCCCCTCGCTAAATGTTGATGGAAAATAAAGATGGTGGAGCAGAACTAAGACGTCGTTAGGTTTTAAAGGAAGGTTTAATGACAGCATGAAGTAAAGAGCTTTACGCTGGTATGCTGCGAGCCTCGTAGTAAAGAAAGAAGGTGGGAAGTTGTTAGAGTGTATCATCTAATTTGTTTTTAACTAGAATTCCTTGGTCAAGAAGAATAGATCCAAGGGATCCATTAACTAGATGGCTCTCATCATAATGGTTGATGAGGCTACTACTGTTCGGGAACGGACGAATAGACGTCCGTTCCCTTTGGGGAAATCTGAGAGAGAGAGAGAGAGAGAGAGAGAGAGAGAGAGATTCGCAGACTTTCTTCAATTTTGGCCGCTGCTAGGAAATATTGTTCGGGCTGAATAGGACAAGTCATGCTGATTGGGGGAAAATGTTCGGCGACTCTAACGGTCAAATTAAATTACGCGCCAAACAAAAATTTAAGTTTCCTTTTGCTACACACTTAATAAGTGTGCCTCGGCCTCTTTATAGACCGCTCAGAAGATTTGATACGGTTACTTTTGAATCGATGAAGGATAGTTCCTCTTATTCTACAATTCTTAGTCCAGTCCTAATGAGGAGGACGGTTTTGCTAACTCTGAAATTGATGATCCTTACTTGTCCTCTACCTGGTATTAACTGACTGACTGACGCTTTTTGAATGTCCTTAGTTTTATGTGAACGTATATAGCGTAAGAAATGTCTGAATAGTAAAGACCACTAAAACATCGAGTAAATAAGCACAGAAAAGTATATTTCTGTCGCTTTTATTTAAGCACAAGCTGGATTCTGCTGGCTTTCTTTACTGCATATTATCAGCATCTTCTCTGACCTCAATTATTCAGGGCTTCCCGAGGGCCTCTTCTGCCGGGTGTGGCTTTCCTTACCACATCTTCACTCCAACTCCGTCCGATCTTCAACTCAACTGGCTGGAACTTTACTAAGTTAAATAATAGTTCAACGCCCACTCGATCTTTGAAATCGAATGGTTAATCGTCATCTAGCGGAAATAACTGTCATGCAGTTCAGAGGTCACTCTCTTCCGGTGCATCACTCTGTAGTGGCACATTGGGACCTTCACCTTGTCCCATATTATCAGCCTTAATCCGCCCACGTGATCTCTTCCGATTACTGGCCATTGGAATGTGTCACTTCCTTCCGGTGCATCACCTTGAAATAGCATTTTTGGGCCGGGTCGAAGGTCAAAATATTACATAAGAAGGCAAATAAAGATACCCTTACTTTGTTACTAAAGACAAAGGAATTAGAATATCAGTTAGAATGACATAAAACTGGTGTCTGTATCAGATTGTTTTCTTCTCCACCCCTTATAAAATTACTTTTGTAGGCACTCCGCTTTTACAGATATCATTCAGCAGTTATAGATTTATGTACACAAGAAAGCATGGAAGTATAAACACCTATAATGTGAATCTACGTGCGCTCGCACGCACGCGCACTCACACATACACACACACACACACGCACATAGAACAAATACAGAGAAGATAACTGAGAGAGTTTGATATGTCTATCATCAAACGGCATATAAACCATACACAAGTTAGAAGACGTTCAATTTCCATGGTGTAAGGTTTAGAAAACTAGATAAGAAAGCTATTACTTGGGAATTCGATTAACTTTGAACGCTCCATACTTCTTAGCTGGTGTCATATTTAAGCGAAATTTAGAAAATAACTACAATACACAGCGTTATTCACCGTAAAGGAATTGAATCGTCTAGCTGTAATAAATTCCAGGACTATTCCTCTTTGAGTATCGGTTTAGACTTATGTCATGAACCCATCTCTTTTCCTTCATCCGGAACAAAAAATTACTGGAAATGGAGCAATCTTGGCCCTTTAACCTTGATACGGTAACCAGTTTTGAAGAAAGAAACATATGCATTCAAACCTGCTTTAGTTCACTTAAAAAGTGGTCTTTTGTGTCATCCTGGCCGGAAGGTAGGGACATACCTGCCTAAAAATATTAAGGATAGCTAAATAATTCCATGGATGTTTCTTCTGTGGCGGCCCGGTAAACAGATTTGTTCGAGACTGCACTACTAATGTAGTGTGTCTTAAATAAGAATACCCAGGTGGAATCCATTTCTCTCTAAGTCAACTACTGGTTATAATTCAGTATGTTCCTTCTTCAACGCCGAGTTCCATAAAAAGGTAAAAAAGAACCAACTCTACTCATTCATTTATTCATAACTGGAAGATGAATAGTAAACTTCGCATCTTCCGTAATAATATTAGTGAAATGTAAATAGCCTTGTCATGGTTTGAACTCAAGTTGTTGTGTCCGCTTCCTATAGAAAACAACAGAAACATCACGAGCGTGTTATTGTGTTTAGAAGAGATTTATTTCCAAAGTTGCTGTCGCTGTATTCAAGCGATTTTTTATCAGCAAATCAGATACTTACTAAGGGTTCCGTCTATGATTTGATAAGAATTATTATCTTACCGAGAGTAGTTTGTACTGTTCTTCTTCTTACTATTGTTGCTACCGCAATATTTCGTCTGATCAATGCTTTAGTCATCTTCAGGTGTACTATCCGCAGGGAAAACGAAGTGTATCCTTTCTCCAGAGATTGGTGGTGAACAAAAATGTTTTGGTACAACAAAAGCAGCACTTAGCATCTAATATTTTTCTCTTCAGTACTAAATTTGTATGAAAAGAGTGTACACCTGATGATAGGTGCAGAATGAATCAGGTGCATCTTTGTAGTAACAATAAAAGCTACATTAATATTTCGACTATAGTCCAAGCAGTTCTTTTAATAACGATTCCAATTCACTATTGTCATGCTATCTCTTTTTTTTATATACTTAAATAAATCATGGAAATTTACAAAATAGACTTATAATAAATAAATAAATGAAAATATTTTCAGATATAATGAAGATAAACTTTATTATTAAAGTATCAAGTTTGTCAGTCAGGAAAAATTGCTACTCAAAAAGATAAAAACTTCTATGTACTGAACGAAAATGGTCAGGAGCCAGCTGAGACACAAAGTAAATTTTTAAGCGGAATACTGCTGGTTTTTATGCAAACTTTTCCTTCTCCTTGATGGGTTTCATTCGGGAAGCAAGAGGAGTCAGAATAGCTTTCTATCTACCCACAGTTAGTAAAAGGGATGAACCCATGCCGTTCTCAAAGTGAAACGCAGACAGCTTCAACGGTGGTTACCATAAGACTAAAATCACCAACTTGATTTTGTCGTGCTTCCTATAACTTTCCTCCAGAGCAGAATTTCACGGCTATAAAAAAAAGTCCCCACAATGAAAAAACAAAATGAAAAAAACAAAACAAAACAAATAAACAAACAAAACATGTTTCTGCGCCGTTAGTTCCATCCATCTATCAATATCTTGTTGACCCCATAATAGTAAATTATAATATATAAAACTCATACCCGAATAAAACGAAAACGTCTCATTTTGAGCCAACCAGATGTATTAAAATCACCAACGCATTCAAACCCTCCAGAAGTCCAAATGGTTGTTCACGGAACCTTCTGACTTTCTCTCTCACACCTTCTCACACTAACATCAAAGTCAATGTTGAGTAAGACTGTCTCATATTAGTATTCATTCGTATATAATTTTAATAAGTTACACGTCACTCATCAATATGTTTAGCAACGAATTCCTCATCTTTATCTCATTGTCTCTGCTACGGCAACCATTATCAAGAGTGAACGATCAAGAATGCCTTGTTCACTTTTCTTTTCCCTTTTTGCTGAGGCGTAGATCCATGATTGTGATAAAAGTGTTTTCTTATTCCTGTGAGTGATAATCTTCGTTAGTGTCCAATAATAAGCTATTATTAAAAGAGTAGCTTACAATCCAGAGTTTGTGTAAAAGTTTTATAAGAACATAGCTTAATATTATTACAGAAACGTCTTCTATGTAAGTGTGATAAAATAGTTTTCATATTCCTACAAATGACAAGTCTTCATTAGAGTCCAGTAAAAAGCAAATTATACAAGTGTAGCTTACAATGTAAAGTTAGCGTAAAGGTTTGGTAACAAAAATATAGCTTAATATTTTAACAGACGTCTTTTCCTAGTATCTGTGATTAAGAAGGTTTTTTTCAAGACAAAAAATTTAAATAGAATTAGCAAATAAATAAATCAATACATTAAAATAAAATGTTGTTTTGAAAAGACGTTCTTTTTTATATATTATTTTTGGTAATAAGAAACACTTTATTGAATTGATATGTCTGAGTATTAATGTTGCTATGTATAGTCTACGTAAATATTTTAGTATTATTTTTTAATTAATTCGACGGATGTTAATGCTGAATTCCACTGAGGATGACACATGTTTATCTGCATATCTTCTAGGACCGATATTTTACTTCAGCGTTTTGGAATAACAGGACAATACCTTAAGTCTCTTCACATTGACAATGAGACATCTTCGGTCTCTCAGGGACATAGCTGGATTATGGAATCAAAAAATTTGGTGGAAAATAAGGATAATATACTTTTAGAAATCATGAGAAACGTGTTTCTTTTTTTTTTAAATCTGGGTAATTATACTTTTATTTTTGGGTTTAGAGACTGTTCCACCAGTTTTCAAAAGTTGATATTTAAGAGAAAGCGTATTCATTTTTCAAATCGTTCGCACGATGAAAAGATATGAAGTCTAGAAAAGAAACTGTATTGATATTTTTAAAAAGAATTACATTAATTTTAAATTCAATGACACTAAACATGAATACCTGTCATTGAAGTGGAATAAGATGTTTAAAAAAACTGTTACTAAAATAAAATTTCGTCCATCACTGAATAAAGGGTTTTCCAGAATTACAGTCAAAATAAATATATTATTTCTCTGAGGATAAGTGTATATTTCAGAAATAAATAAAATAATGGCTTATTCTGTTCTATTGGTTTTAAGCGGGGTTTCACTTGACATAGATGAAAACAAGCAGAGCGAATCGAAATTGCATTATTTGAGTTAGTTTATTTCCAGGATATCAATATATAAATACAAATATCCTGTCTATCAGTGAAGAAAGTGAAACTAATCGTGCATTTTTTTGTTACTCATCCTAAAGGAAGGGAAATATTTCCGAAAGAAATAAAAGCAATGTTGTTGGATTATTTTCTTTCTTGCTGTTTTTCTTATAAAAAGTATACTTTAAAGTACTACGCATTTAACTGATACATTTCTGCAATTATAGATTCATATAAGCAAGAAAGCATGGAATCACACGCAGAAAGTACGGAAACGCACACTTGCGAACACACACGCACACACGCACACACACACTCACACACACACACACACACACACACACACACACACACACACACACACACACACACTATAACAGAGGACACGGTGACATGAGTTCTAACCTGGACGAGACTGATTGCATTTCACATTGAACTAATACCCATAGGAAAGGTATGAATCAAATTATTCTACCTCCAGCAATGGGTAAATAGTTGGGCAGACTGGGTTCTTCAGCCTTGATGAGACAACTATTCTAGGAGAAAGAAAACTCTGAATTCAACCCTGTTAA
Source organism: Sepioteuthis lessoniana (assembly GCA_963585895.1). Taxonomy (NCBI): domain Eukaryota; kingdom Metazoa; phylum Mollusca; class Cephalopoda; order Myopsida; family Loliginidae; genus Sepioteuthis; species Sepioteuthis lessoniana. The sequence continues at coordinate 70,327 of CAUZXS010006628.1, forward strand.
ATCCGCTTTAAAATTGACCTTGTGTCATATCCTGCTTGAGCTGAGGGGTTGGTAAATATGGTTAAGCATATTATTCATGATAACAGAGGAGCATATTATATTTTCATTCCCTTGAGTTATGGATTATGTAGAACACGTGGCGTAACCGAAATAGCTCAAAGGAATTAGACTGGATGAACTGAGTTCATAGCCTAGTCGAGGCAGAAAACTTTATTCAGCGATAATGCCCCTGAATAAAAGATATGGATCCATTTCTCTTTCCCCCATCAATAGATAAAATTGTAGGTGAGTTGCGTTCTCGAGTCATAGTTTGCCCAGTCGGCTGGGGCTATAGAATACACCGACTGCTTCTCTGCAGAGGGGTAAGACCCTCACCTAACGAGTGTCCTGGATATGACACTAAACAATCTGATGGTGAGGTTCCAGCAACGCTAGAGCTTTGGGGAAGCGGAGTACCCCTTCATTGCCATCGCTCGCAGGTCCACTCTGGCCCGGAGTGGTAGCACCTGATAGGGCCCTATCTATGGGTTAAATAGAACTAACAGAATACTTATGCGAAAATGAATTGAGTAGACTGAATTGCTTGAAATAGAAATGTTTTTGACAACTAAACCGTACTTACACTTAAACTTATGCTTAACTGAATTATTTCAAATATAACTGTTTTTCGACATTAAAACTGTATTTACACTTAACTTAATTATTACCTATAACTACTTGAATAGTTTGAAATGGAAATGTTTTTGACAATTAAATTGTGTACTTATGCTAAATTGAACTGTTTTCAGTAGAACAGATTATTTACATAAAAATGGATTTGGCGTTAAATAACCTACAAAGGTTGATATGCCATAAAACCAAACAAACCAAACCAATCGAGTCTTAGTAGGACTAACTGTCAAATAGACAGAAAAACACACAATTCAAAACCTTCAGCGTTGTTCTGAGACAATTGAATTGCTATTTCTTCGTTGTCAACTTAAATCCAAAATTTGGGGGATTCTAGTTTGACGTGAATTAGTATAAACTAATCACCACTGAAGGTTGTTCAACCGTTCACAGCTTTAAATAAACTATTCGGCCGGATAATACGAGACCAAAAGGATTATATCTATAGTGCATGCACCGAAGAAAGATGGAAAACAACACTAGAAAATGACGAAATAAGAAAATTATCACGTAGTGTAACAGAATGAGAGGGGACAATCAGCAGAGTTGTTCTATTTCCGTTTTGGTGATTGAATCAGGCGTGACCTCATCAACGATATATATATATATATATATATATATATATATGTGTGTGTGTGTGTGTGTGCGTGTGTGTGTGTGTGTGTATGCGTGCGCACGCGCGTGCGTGTGCACAAATGTACATGTGTGTTTCTTGCATATAAACTTATCAAATTCTGCACACTTGTACGAGGCGACACCAGGTCAACTTTTAGCCGAGTTTGAAAGATTTAAATTTAGAGTTTCTCTTCACTTAGACGGATTGCCATATAAAACTTAATAAACCTCCCCAAATATTTTACTCATTGTTCAAGGGAGAATAGTTGGATTTATCTCTGTCCTAATAGTATTACTGCGACGGTAAATGAAAACGGCCTCGTCTGGGATTTGAACACTGGGCGCCTGATTTATTTCCAACGATGATATATATTACCCCACAATCGCGTAGTGTGTTGCATATATATACATACATATGTGTGTGTGAGTTTACGTTCCGGTAGAAAAACTGTCGACTAAATTACACAAAATTGTAATAATATAGACATTTGACTTTATCTGATATTCACTAAAAAAACCCTGTAAAATATATCAACTGCAATCCTACTGAATGGTAAGATCTTAACACGGAAAGCAAGTTGGCCGTGGGTGGAGATCGGAAATGCTTGAAGACAGAATCCTGGTAACTGAGTATTCCATGTTCTGAACTAATCCTGTGACAAGGAACATTTTTGCCCTTACAGGGATCGACCAGCTGTTAGAGAGGCCTACTTTTAGCAATCGGGAGGTCTTAAGCAGCCATAACATCAATATAATTGTTTCGACTGTATTCTTCAAATTGCCCTTGTGGAAAATGTACTCAACACTGATTCATCTATGAGATGCTACAGAGCTGGGGCTGAGCAGAGATAGCAATACATGACACCCTTTAATCTGTTTTCAAACAAATAATTATTATTAAATTGAATTATTTGGATGAAGCAGATGTATTTTTAACCATCTCTTTACATAAAAATGACATCTACCTTGCTTAATAATTAAGTTGCCTACAAACTATATACTTATAAATTATGTATATATTATAAAAAGAATGTGTTCATTATACATAACATTTACAAACCATGCATATTATGAAAACAATTTGTTATTGAATTACGCACAACAGTTAATATGCCATTGAACCGAATTACTGATGTAGGAGACTATTCAAATATGTAAAATAAATAAGCAATATTAAAAAGAAATATTCGTGTTAAAGAGTATAACAATATAAAATGTAACTGTGGCAAAAGAATTAATTGTGAACACAAGTGTTGATATGCAAAAAAAAAACAAAAAAAAACAAAAAAAAAAACACGCTAATAAGTAAAAATACACAAGTAATGGTTGGGTAACTTTACTTGAAACCATTTACTTGAGTGGACATACGAGGGGCATACGATAAGTTTCCAGACATTTTTTGTATGGGCATTTTTATTGATAGTACACACATGAAACTCTATCCCTCTTCGAAGTAATCTCATCCGGCTGCAATGTACTTGTACCGTTCCAATGTCTTCTGGAAGACCCCATAGAAGTCCTCTTGTGTGAGCGTGTCAATGACCTACGTCACAGCCACTTTCATCTCAATTGTCTCATAACGACAGCCTCTGAGCTTAGGGAATAACTAAAAGTCACAGGGAGCAAGGTCTGGACAATAGGGAGGACGAGGAACTGTCTTGATGCCCATATTGGTCAAATACTCTGTGACAAGGATGGAGTGGAGTGGTGCATTATCCTGGTGAAAATGCCACTGACCCGATTTGAAGAGTGCAAACCTCTTCAGACGGAATCTCTTCCTTAACTCCCTTAAAACCTCAGCATAGTAACCCTAACCCTAACCCTTTGGCCAATAAACTCTGGTGCATTGACTTCCTTACTCCTCCCACACATCTCATCATCTCTCACAGACTCCTTTCCTTCCGTGAATCTCGCATGCCAGTTTAAGTGTAAGAACAGTTTCAATTTCAAAGGCATTTCTATTTCAAACAATTCAGTTTAGCATAAGCATGCATTTTAAATGACAAAAACAGTAATTTTTTAAAACTATTCAGTTTAGTCAAACAGTTCTTTTTTAAAAAAATTAGTTTAGCATAAGTATGGAGTTAGTTCTATTTAACCCATTGATAGGGCCCTGTCAGGTGCTAACATTCCGAGCCAGAGTGGACCTGAGAGCATTGGCAGTAAAGGGGAGCCCCTCATTTCCCAAAGGTCCAGCATCACTGGAACCTCACTATCAGATTATTTAGTTTCATATCCAAGACACTCATTGGTAGTGGCGGGGGATCTTACCCCTCTGCAGAGGTTCAGTCGGTGTATTCTACAGCCTTAGTTGACTGGACAATTGTAAAGTGTAAAACTCTCAGTAAAGATCAATAGTAACATGATATCACCATAGTTCATGACAGCACCAGACACGAATATGTGTACGCGGTGTTTTGTTTTTCTTCATTATAATCTTTACATCTTGTGGGAACAAAACCTTGTCACGGTCGTTCTACGAGTCCAACATATGACTGAAAGAAATCAGAGAATATACAACGTACATTATATCCCCTAGGTCTGCCATGATTTTGATGAAACTTATCCCTTTCTTTTATAAAAAAAACATACCGAATGTCTTCATGCTTTGCTTACCTGATAGGAAACTCAGACTCCCTCATGTCCAATGTTATGGAACTGACTGGAATGCTGGTATCTTGTCACTCATGACCTGGATCTCAATAACATATTCGGGAGTACATTTTTTTTATTCAAACGATCAAAATTAGGCTTCAACGCTTCTGTATCTTCGTAATCATCAGTGGACTAATATAGCTCTTTTTTTAATCCTCTACACTGTCCTCAAATTGAAAGCTTTCTATGAGAGCTTGCATTGTAAATACCTATCTGTACTACATGCGGTTTCCAAATTATTCAAGGAGTTAATTGCGTCATGATTCTGCTTTCCTCACAAACACTGCCCAACTATCTCTAGATAGCTGCGCAATTGGCATGATCAGAACCAAATAAAGAACATACGCGAAATCGATAATTCTATGTAGATAGATAGATAGATAGATAAAAAAAGAGACAGACAGACAGAGACAGAGAGTGACAGAGTAGATTAAAATCCGTAAATATACATTGACATAAAATCTAAAATACCAGTTTCACCTGAACAGTAGAAACACCAGTCAAATCTATTACACGAAAGAGCAGAAGAAATATAACGATATTAAAACAGTGACATTTTGGGATATACATAAGAAAATTATGATTCCTAGTATTTTCAATCACATGCAAACGTATATATATATAAATATATATATACGTATATATATATATATTTGATAGTGCTATAAATTAACATTTTTATTTCCTAAAAACTTCTTGTGAATTAGTCACAATCGATGCTAACGAATACAAATTGAATGAGTGATAATAATTTCTAAATTAGCGTCTAAAGACTAAAGTTGATTTGTAGGCAACCCAATACGCCATGTTATGTTTTGACCTTTTGACCCGGCCAAAAATGCCATTCAAGGTGGTGTACCGAAAGGAAGTGTCACATCCCGGTCACTGGAAATCGGAAGAGGTTGCGAAGGCGTTGAGGCGTGTCTATATTACTGCGGGGGAGTTTGAAGGTAATATAAGGCTGACGAATTGAGGACAGTGGGAGATAGGCGAGAAGGAGGGCAAGCAGTACAGTGGAAGACGGAGGTAGACGCCGTGTAGTTGGGAAAGACAGCACACAGAAGAGTTTACTCCAGGGTCTGGTTGAGCATCCATGAAGAACGAGAAAGACACAACGCTGACGGCCATAACTTTGGGATCAAAATATTTCAGTAATGTTCCGTCTCCAGCTCTCTCTCACACGCAAACTTGGAACAACGGTTTCGAAACTTACAAATAAAGATGTGAGGTAAAATATATTATAAAGAATTCTTCCTGCGTCTTCCTTGCGTGCGTCGTTTGTTCTTGCGACTTTATCATCGGGCGTTTTAATTATTATCGCATCGGTAAGTATCCAGCATATATATGTATATTTCTGCATGAATCAGCAGATGACTATTTAACAGCCACACGACTTCTTATGTCTATCAACAAGATTTTAGTGATATCCTAAAAGATTTCAGATTAATTTTAATATATATATATATATATATATATATATATATATATATATATATATATAAATATATATTATCGACAGACAGAGAGTTTCAGTGTTCCACAACTCTTCAGTGGGGCTAGACATTTACGCTGCTTCAAGCTGGGATCGAAACCCGGCTGACTTTATTTCAGTCGGGTATCCATACCCCAGAAATATCTTTATTCCCAGCGAAAGTGAAAGATTTTTAATGCATATATTTGTGCATATATGCTATTGGCTACAAGTGTTTTTATTTCATGAGAAGACCTTTGCATATACGCGAACATGGCAGCCGGTAGTTCCCCGCTTAACTCTCTGACGAGAGGTTCCCTTTAAGATATTATAATTTCCAATATTCAGGGTTATTTTAGTTCACTATCCTTGTCAATATACAATTGGAACGGTCCATAAATGTTCATGGCATCAGACTTGCTTTCCTCATAAAAATTCTCCCATAGAAACATTTATTTTAATTGACTGTGGAAGGAGCCGATAATGTGTTGAAAGGGAGGGGGAACATGTAGAGTCTGTTTCAACTTATATAATGATGTTAACTTTAATAAAGATATCAACCTTTTTAATTTCTCTCACTCTCTCTCTCTCTCTCTCTCTCTCTCTCTATCTATCTCAACTCACTCTCACACAAGCATATATATATATATATAGAGAGAGAGAGAGAGAAAACCCTAAAAATATCCTGTCTTTAGATGTGTTCATGAAATACCTTTTGAAGCGAAGGTCTTGAAAAATCTATGGTAATACTCTTGATATATCCTCATCACTATATTGAACAAAATAAAATGCCTTGTGTCTCTTCACCGTCACATTCCAGATTTATCTTGGCTTCTAGGCTGCAAATATTGATAATGCCATTAATTTACATCTTCAATAAAAGCAAACGGCATAAACTGACAACCCTTTTGCGTCACCAAGTAACACTCTTACTAAACTATTAGGCTTTTGTTTAGTCTTACAGACCAATCCACATTTCTTCTTTGTAGGAAGAAAAATACTGATATATTTCGACATAGTACAATCCGTAGACATGACACATACTGTTCTTTTTTTTTATGTGAAATGGAGGGTACTAAGCGCTGCTCATTATATGCAATGCGATAAAATTGTTAGACTTAAATGATTTAGGTTTTTAGGCTAGTTTTGCGGCACGTAGACCCTAGCTATTTTGTTATAATTTGCTGGCACGGCAACAATGTGATAATGTTCTGGGTACAGCAATAGTTGTAATACTATAGTTGTTAGGGCAAAAAATGTAATAATATGGCCGTTACGGTTAGCGGTAACAGCGCCAAATCACGGTAATTTACTTTGGTATTACCATGGTAACACCATCAAATGTGTTATTATGACTCCTAACGGTTATTTATTATAGCTTTGGCTTCGTCACATCCTCATGCATTTCCAGGTAGTTTTTTTTTTTAATCAATCCCTTCTCTGCCCACGATGAATTGTAAAGATCCACAGATGAGGGATGACACAATCCATCTCGAACATTTTCTGACGGTCACCTGGGTGAACCCTCTGTCCACAATTAACAATAATTCATTGGAACGTATTGGTATAACAGAAATATGTTCAATATATTTATATTAATTGTCGCTTTCTTATAGAGATATGTTGTCCAATGTTCAGAATACATACAATATCATGAGAGAGAGAGAGAGAGAGAGAGAGAGAGAGAGAGAGAGAAAGAGAGAGAGAGAGAGAGCCTAAGGGTCTACGAACAGAGACACAAAGAGGCGCCGCTGGCCAGACTAACGTTTAACCCAAACTGACGACAACTCCGTCTCCAACTGAACGTTAACGAACTTTTTCAACATCCGTTAATTTGTATATATCTAAATTCAGGATATCGTTTGAGTAAAATGTTATTACGTCAACTCACATGCATTCCCAGTTTTTAACGAGTTTTTCCTTACCTGAATCCAACATGTGACAAGACACGAATCAATTTTGTTTACACTTGGTCTTCCTGAGTAGAAATGACAGGTTATCTACCCTGGTCGTCCGTGCACTCTTTTGGTCTTTCCAATTTGACTTATATTTCCACCCAAAAATGTTAACTAACTTAACAGGTAACTGACAAACTCGGGGCGAAAGCAAACTAGATAATGAAATAATTAAGACAATCAACTATTACAGTTATTTCTTCATAAATTTATTTAATGCTGAGACGAGCCTTTTTCTTTCTTTCTTTCTTTCTCCGAACAATTATATGTTTTCACTGGGTATTTTCTCTAAGGCTGTATTTGTTGTTTCCTTTTTTCCCGATTTGTGCATTCATGTCTCCGCCAATGACTAACATGTTGTGTTTCGGGATCTAACAGATTTCTTGATAGAAAATAGATTAGCATGCCTCAATACAAACTACCAAAAAAGAGAGGGCAAACAATACTAAAGCTCAGATAGACTACGTCCTTATAAACAAGAAATGGAAGAATAGTGCATTGAATTGCGAGGCATACAGCTCTTTTGAGGGTGTGTCCACCGATCACCGAATAGTCACAGCGAAAATACGGTTAAGCCTACGAAAAAACAACAAACGAACAGCAACCACCAAACACTATGACTGGGCCCTATTAAACAACAAAGATGTCAGAGATAAATACGTATTAGAATTAAGAAACATATTCGAAACACTACAAGAAAAGACGGAAAAAAGTACACCAAACGACGAATACGAAAGTTTCGTCAATGCACACCTTGAGGCAGCAGCAAAATACATTCCAACAAAAATTAAAACTAAATATAGAGTCCCATGGGAAACTTTAGCGGTGAGAGAAAAACGTGCACTAGTGAAAACAGCCTCCAAAAACTATCGAAAAAACCCAACAAACACAAATGCCTTAAAACTAAAAACGGCACAATATCAATTAGCAGGCATATATATAAAGGAACAGACAGAATACATTCAAAATCAGATAGATAAGATTAGAGACTCGGTGGAAGATAGACAATCTAGAATTGCCTGGCAAACAATAAACGAAGTGAGCAGAAGAAAGAACACAGCCAAAGCAAAACTTAAAGCAGCAAACCAACAAGAAAGAATAAAACTGTGGAAACAGCACTTCGAAAACTTACTTGGAAACCCACCAAAAATAACGCATGAACCAATCACCAGAATAATTAGCAAACAATTAGACATTAAACTTGGACCGTTCACACAAGAAGAACTCGACTCGGTTCTCAGAAAAATTAAAAATAGGAAAGCTGCAGGACTGGACGAAATTCCCCCGGAAGTATGGAAGACCAGACAATTCGACGACATACTGCTCCGACACTGCAACGCAGTATACAATCAAAATCCGATAGATAGATGGACGAAGGGATGCATACCCCCATTCCCTAAAAAGGGGGACCTCGGATTAGCCAAAAACTACCGAGGCATAACACTTACATCCATAGCTGACAAAATCTACAATGCCCTACTACGAAACCGAATAGAACACAAAATCGACAACATACTTAGAAAAAACCAAAATGGCTTCCGAAGAAATAGATCTACGACCTCACAAATATTAACCATCCGCAGAATCCTTGAAGGTGTACGGGCAAAGAACCTACAAGCGACATTAATATTTGTCGACTTTACCAAGGCTTTCGACTCCATTCACAGAGGAAAGATGGAACAAATCCTACTAGCGTACGGCATACCTAAAGAAACCGTAGCGGCAATAACGATTCTCTATAGAAACACTAAAGTAAAAGTACGATCACCAGATGGAGACACAGAATACTTCGACATTGTAGCAGGAGTACTACAAGGGGACACGCTGGCTCCGTATCTCTTTATCATTTGTCTAGACTACGTACTTAGAACATCGATTGACAAAATCAAAGAGAATGGCTTAGAACTGACGAAGAAAAGAAGCAGAAGATACCCCGCAACAACAATTACCGACGCCGACTACGCCGATGACATAGCGATACTGGCAAATACACCTGACCAAGCCGAAACACTTCTGCATAGTTTGGAACGAGCAGCAGCAAGCATAGGCCTCCATGTTAATGCACACAAAACGGAATATATGTGCTATAACCAAACGGGGGACATCTCCACTCTAGAAGGAACCCCTCTTAAACTAGTAGACAAATTCACGTACCTAGGAAGTAGCGTCGAATCAACCGAAAAGGACATCGAAACGAGGTTAACGAAAGCATGGACAGCTATCGATAGGCTATCGACTATATGGAAATCAGACCTGACCGATAAAATGAAACGCAGTTTCTTCCAGGCAGCGGTCACATCGATACTGCTATATGGATGCACTACATGGACGCTAACAAAACGGCTGGAGAAGAAACTAGATGGCAATTACACAAGAATGCTGCGTGCAATCCTGAACAAGTCCTGGCAGCAACACCCCACAAGACACCAACTGTACGGCCACCTGCCCCCTATCACGAAAACTATTCAAGTTAGGCGAACCAGACATGCAGGACATTGCTGGAGAAGCAGAGATGAACTCATAAGAGATGTACTCTTATGTATCCCCACACACGGCCGCGCAAAAGCAGGACGACCAGCACGAACGTACATTCAGCAGCTATGTGAGGATACAGGTTGTTGTCCTGAAGACCTACCTAGGGCGATGAACGATAGGGAGGAGTGGCGAGAGAGGGTCAGGGATATCCGTGCTGCCTGCACGATATGATGATGATGATGATGATGATTTTCTCTAAGATATTATTTTGCAAATCAGTTGTATTGTCAAATGACTACAGCACCTGTTAATAGCATACTTTCTGACGAGAATAGGTCTTATGATACACATATTTTTACATAGTCAGAATGATTATTAATTTATTTATAATCAAATTCCATCTGAATATGCAAACAACATATGCTCGTTTCAATAAAAATAACGATAAAAACTTGTACGCTCTATAGTATATGGAATCATCAAAAGAGAAATTAATTTGCTTTTTTTTTTAAATCATGAAAACCCCAAAAGTCACCAAAGTGGTTGTAACAGGGGATCAAGTACTACAACCAACGCAGAAGAGAATCAGAAATCACTGTTATGTGAATCGCCATAAATGAAACCCAGGTTTTCAAAGGCTGTGATGTTTTTTTACTTGCAGAGAGGAAAGAAAAAGGAAGCTGTTTCAGAAAAAAAATATTTAAAAACTTGGTTCCTTCTGTTAAAAAATGCTCACAGGGATATGGAAGGTCCTCGATTCCCCATTCGAAAATCCAGTGACTGTCACCAGTTTCCAAATATTTCCACATCTCGATAAATGAATGAAGTTAAGAAATCAATCAACAATGAGTTCTATATTTGAGACGAGCTATGCTTCATCATCATCTACGATATAGTTAATGGTAACAAAGCCACGAATTTGTTCAGCGGTAGCAATATGGATTACTTGGTAAGAATTGATATTTCTGTTGAAGGTACGTTTGTCATGCTCATTTAACAATGCATGTTTGGGTTTGTGGAATGCACCAATTGAATCTCTGTAAAAATCTAAGACTCCTCAGAAAGTATCCTGGATATGACTCTAAACCATATGATTGTGAGACTCTAGTCCTAGAGCTTTAGGGAATATAGAGTAGACTTTCATTGACATTACTCCCTGGCCTACCCTGAACCGCCAAACCATCTATGGATTAAATAGAACTGTTTAATTATCCGCTAGACTTGTGATAATTTATGCTAAATGGAAATTTTTGGTATTAAATCGCAATACTTAAAACTGTTTAACATTTATAAAATAAATATTTAATGTTAGTTTCCAATACTTCAAAACCTTTAACTCGTAAACCTTCAAAGTATTCGTTTAAAAATCGGACACACACACACACACACACACACACACACACACACACACACACACACACACACACACATATATATATATATATATATGATTTGGTATTAAATAGCCAACAAGTGTTGATATGCCATAAAACGCACTTACTATCAACCAAACAATATCTGGCTTTTCTTGTAACTAATTCATAGGCTTACGACATTATATTCTGCACGTGATATTTTTTATAGGATTTCTGTAAGTATATTTTAATTTAAATTTACCAACTTTGAGAATAAAAACATGTCCAGTTAAATTTGCGACTGTATGAGTTGGGGTAGCATAATCTGCATTTACTCTGATCTGCATTTTGTGTGTGTAAATATCTGGGTTAGGGAGATGACTTTAGATGTAGACATTTTCAATTTGAAATTGTGATTTCAGTAACTACAGATTTTAAAAGACAACATTTTCTTAAAAGCATCTGCAATCTAATAATTAAAGACTTGAAGGCAATTATAATCCTTTGTAACGACAACATAAATAACTTGTTAAATTTAATGATACATCTTTAACGATATTATTTAATGAGAATTAACCGACTTTTCTTGTATTGTCCCCATATATATTTTTCGTTTACTTATTTAAAATGAAATTCGAAAAAAAAATCAAAATTAAACCAGTAAAATGGTAAAATATTTAAGTGAAATCATTTTCAATTTATATCTCTAAGGTTATTTATATGTCATTTTTTTTACCTTTTTAAATGTTGTGGGAAGAGATCATAAAAAAGACTTATAAGTAGTCATTAACTAATTTCAGCTTAGCTTGGAACAAGGCCAAACGTTTTGAACACAGAGTGAAAATAGCTTTACTGTTAAGAGCCTCCTTGCCTAATCCGCTTTTTCACTTCGTGAGGAGATTAGATCAATGGAAAACTATGTAGGGAAGGAATATATCAACAAAGAAAAGCAGAACAACACAAATAAAAAGAGAAAGGGATAAAGTTATATAACCTACACACCTGGCATCTATTGAAAAGTTAACTCAAAATGTAAGGAAGGAAACTTACCAAATACATTTTGAAAATCCCATAAGCAACAAATAAAACACTACCATCAATAAAGAAATAGAAAATGGAAAAACGGAAGATAGAGATTGAGAATGAAAATAATATATTGCGCCATATTCAACCTGACAACATTCCCTGAAATGAATGACTTAGAATATGCGGAAGCAAAACTATTCATTGATATTTATTGATATCATGTTTTATAGTCGGGGAAACTACCAAGGAATAAATAAAGATGGAAAGTCTGGTTGGGGGGTAAATCAGGAGCAACAGGTTGAAAAGAGAAAAAATACAGCAAACAAAATTATCAAAATAAACCAACATATAAACGGATTTGAATGCATGATGAAGTAGAAAAACATTAAAAAGTAAATAAAATGACAACTCACTATTCTAAAATGAATAAATAAAAATATATTTTCCCCGAAATGCAAGGTAAAATGACGTCGACGGAAGGTCTAACTATAAAAAAAATGATAATTTAAAAAAAAAGCTAAATTTACTGATAACTATCTTGTGAAACATTTGTAGAGTGTGAAAATATGAACAGGGGTAGACCTAAAAATTGTGTTAGTATATATATATATATATATAAAGAGAGAGAGAGAGAGAGACAGACAGACAGACAGAGAGAAAGAGAGACGGATTAGTTAGTGAACATAAAAAAACATATTTCTATTGATTGATTGATTGATTAACTGATTGTTTTAACTGCTGTGACATGCCGGTAAAAAATCAACTACGGGTAATTTACGCCAGGAGGTCGAAGGTTCGTATTCACTGACAGTTCAAATCTATATTCATTTCATTTTCTTGTGTCTTATACCAGTATTTTATCATTTCTAGAGCTAAATAATTTGCAGATTGGATATTTTTAGGTACTATATATCAGCAACTTTTACAGAATTGAAACTCTCTGAATAGCCATAATATTTCTCAATCTCTGTAACCGAATATATATATATATATATATATATATATATATATATATATATATAATATATTGGTTTGGTTGGGTTTTAAGGCATATCGCACATTGTTGGTTGTTTAATGCCAATTTCTATTTTTGCATATATATTTAAAACATGATTTGTGAACATACTTTGTAGACATACACAGATAAAGGATCAAACGGTTCTTTTTCTAACAATTCTGTTTTGTTCAAGTCAACAAAGTTAAATGGTTCAAATTATTGCTGGGACTCACAACTAATTCAATTATACATCACTGAATCATTTACACACATTAGAATGATCAAAGGGATTTTATTTCACTCAATTCAATTCATCATGTCATTCGTTTGCACTCAGTTTAAATGTCAAACAGTTCTATTTGACTAAGATAGCATCCTAACAGGTGGTATAACTCCGTTTCTGACTCGACCTGGAAGCAATGGCAATAAATTGTTACTACGCATTCTGTAAAGCTCTAACGTTCCTGTTGCCTCAGCATCAGATTGTTTTTTGTCACACCCTGGACACTCGTTGTGGAGAGGAGTCTTACTATTCCGCAGTCGGTTTATTCTAAAGCCCAAGCCGATATATTGAAAGATATATACATATATATATATATATATATATATATATATATATATATATATATATAGAGAGAGAGAGAGAGAGAGAGAGAAGATAACAACAGTGAACAATAAATAGGAATGTTTTTTATGATTTTATTCATTTTCAGAATTAAGTTATTAAAAATATCGACGCCCTCTCTTTATCTCGTCTTTGTCTCTTCATTTCTGTCAGTTAACTCGAGACACAGTAATGCTACTAACTTGCGCGTATCACTGACGTATTTTCGATCATGAAGACTCGTCAGACACCCACTTAACAGACAGGTTATATAATGTCATCATTCTAAGTCCCAAAATGAACGAAAAGGATATGCAAATGTTTTTCAAGGGGACACGTACCAAATTTACTGTGTACCATCGTAAATAATACTGGAAAAATTCAAAGTAACTTTACATTCATTCAAATTTAAAATGGAAAAATATCTCCAAATACTGTTTGTCTGAATTTTTGAGACGAATCTTTATAATTCATACTATTTAGAGGATTCAGAATATTGACCTAATTTTCGTTTTGTTTTGCTTTGTTTTGTTTTGTTTTATTTTGTGCTGAAATTTTCGGCCGATATATCTTTCGACCCTCTTCAGGAGTTACTTTTCGAACTTAAGCACCATCATATCAAATTCGTTAACCTTCACATAACTTCGAACTGAGCTTTTTTTTTCTACGATGGTAGATTGTTCTAATTCCATTAACCAAGACCATGTACAAGTGTTAATTATTCTTTGTTATTTTCACCTGTCGTCAGGATTGAACCTACAACCGTCAGATGGTTTCTGTCAGAACTGTATAAACTGAAAGCCTATATACGTTCTGCTTTGTGTCCTTCAGGACAATATATTCGTTTTTTCATTTCTCCGACGAATCCTTTGCAAACCATTTGCAACATTTGTTAGGAGAGAATTTTGATATCAGTTTCCTCCGCAAAATGTTATACAAGTAAGTAAGTAGACTGGCCGTAGTCCAGGGTGACCGTAAGGGTCGCTTTTCCATCGCTACTACCTTGAAGTGAGAGGAGTGTGCCACTCTTTTCCCTAGATTACTTCACTTACCCTTGATCCTTACTTTATAATGGTATGTTAAGCAATGGGTTATCATGTAGCATTTTTGAGTCTTTGTAAGATTCGACCTGAGTTTGAATCCCAGTATTCCTGACCATTGGCGAACACTAACCATTATGCCAATCAGAGAGTTTATATATACTATAAGCATCGCAAAAGATGTTTTATGCTGGGAAATATATCTAAAAGAGACGAAATATCAAGTTGATATTTGATTTTAATAAAATTTCGTGGATTATTACATAAAACAGAAAATATATATCGAGACGCTTCGTTTGTAAACTTTGGTAAAAATCTTTCCGTTAATTTCGGTCCCTGAATCAATTTGCTGATTGATTTTATTCATGAAATTGTGAATGAATATTGACTTTGCAAATCTTTTTGACATACGAGAAAACAAATTCCAAAACTTAAATGACGTTCATGATTGATTTATTGATTGATTTTAACGTCAGGTCACCCTATCTAGATTTATTTAATGTCTAAAAGTTCCGAAATCGCATTCATTGTAAGCTTAAATTTACCCTTTTCTTTAGAATTTATTTTTGCCCACAGTACTATCTAATACGAACATTTTTGTACAGTTGTATTTTAACTAGAGGAGGGACCCAAAAAATAATTAACATTCCAGATAAGAATGGGTCTACGAACAATGGTAATGAAGAGAAACTCCAATCACCACAGATATCCAGTACAGGAGCCTCAACATTATAAACTGTTTAGTGTCATATATAGGGCACTGTATTTTTGGGGAATTTAATCTTCTGAAGTGGATACAACCAATTTATTATAAGCTATCCTGATAGTGCTCTAGTATGAAGTTTGATACTATCCAGCATTCTTTGTGGAATGAAAATATAAAATACTTGAATGAACACTTCTGGAGGGAAAGGAAATAAATTGAAAAAGTTTTGACCTGAAAATTGTTAAATGGAGGAAAACAGAAACGAGAAATTGAATCTGTACAGATAGCAGCATAAAAAAAATCTAACGTAAGTGGTATGTTTTTACGAAAAGAGTTCATTCGAAGAAAATAGCATATGATGGCACTGTTAAAGAAGAAAAAATAACATATCATAAGTTAATGCCAGGAGTTGACTCTGAAGAAATACAAGTACAGGGAAAAGTAAGTGGGAGGAGGGATTCACCAGAAATTGTGCAAACGGGTAAAATGCAAATGGTATATTAAGAAACCAGAAACTGTTCAAGAAAATGAAACGCATACATTCCAAACGCACTTCAGAATACAAATGTATTATTTAACTCAGGGGACGAGATGTCAGTTCAGTAAATATTCATTTAAAATGGACAATTACTAAACTTTAGCATTTCTACAGATCACAAAATAAATAAAGACGAAAACTAAAGTTTAAAGCTAGATACATACTTGAAACGTGCATCGACTTAATAAATGGTTAACAGGAATATGTCTCTAATACCCATTATAGCCAAACTGTAAAGACCTCAGCATTCCTGAAACCCCCAAGAAAATTGAGAGATGCTCTGGATACCGGAGGAGACTTGCTGTCATTCAGACATCCACCATTTACTACTAGCGAGAAAAGATTCGCTAGTAGTAAAAAAAAACCAACTAAGAATCATGTTTGATTGATTGACTATAAAGGCATGTCAACCCGTCTTGGGTGGTTTTACGCCAAGAGATTAAGGAATCACATTCATTGTACGTTGTTATCTATATATGTTTGAACTTGTTTTTTTCCCACACAGTATTATTGAATCATCATCATCATCATCATCATCTCACGCTGGTAGCACGGATATCCCTGACCCTCTCTCGCCACTCCTCCCTATCGTTCATCGCCCTAGGTAGGTCTTCAGGACAATATCCCGTATCCTCACATAGCTGCTGAATGTATGTTCGTGCTGGTCGTCCTACTTTTGCACGGCCATGTGTGGGGGTCCATAAGAGTACATCTCTTATGAGTTCGTCCCTGCTTCTCAAGCAGTGTCCTGCATGTCTGGTTCGTCTAACTTGAATACCAATGATTTTTAAACCGATTTATATGACCCATAGATTCGACATAGGGAAGAAGTACTTCAAACAACTTTCATCTTAAGAACTGGTGCCGCACAATCAGATTGCATTTAGTGTCATCCCCGGAAACCCGTTTAGGTACACTCCCCTATTGAAGGGATTAAAATGAGCATTTACTAATTCATACAGACAAGGTGATCATCGTTATTATGGTGGTGATTAGGAGGAGTGTGGATTTCCTTAATCCAACCGCACGAGAAGGATGCGTCGGAGAGTCAAATTTCAAGCTGAGTTTAACAGATTTGAAATAAACGTTTCCATCCTCAAAAACCTGTTGCTATACCAAACTTTAAATAAAGTATTTTCAATATTATTTAATTGCTGAAAGGTTAATGTTTTGGCGCATTACTTTTCTAAGTGTATTTGTGCAATGGGAAAAGCGTGTAGCCTGGTCCAGGAATTGAACTCAGGTCGCTTTCTCCATTTCTTAGGATGACAATCTTACGCTAAGAGGGCATTCTGACTCTGATAATGAGGCGTAGAGGGATTTGAATTAACAAGCTCTGGCAAAATTAAAGAAGATAAACGACAGAAACAAAGGTTAGTGGAGACAAACTAAAGAAATAATTATTGAATAATCGATAAATATATTTGAATTCTGAAATCAAAGGAAATAGAAAGAATGTTAGAATAGTCAACATTTATAAATGTTAGACCCAAAAGGAAAATAAATATATAAGTAAATACAAACGTCACAAAATTTAAGATTTTCAGACTCATAGACACGAAGATTCAAGCGAATTTTGTGAATAAAAAAGAGAAATGTCGTCAATTCAGTCAATTCAATTAGGCAAAGTTTGAGAGGTGCAGGGAAGATATATGTAACCTAGATGTTTTTATATGTTTTTTTTATCCACTAGTTCATGCCAAAAATCGTGATCTTGAAAAAATGATTAAATAAAACAGTAATTTATTTGCACTCAGTACATTTCATTTCGTGTCGATCGGAAATAAAACCTTTTCTCTTTATTTCATAAAAAAGTTCATTCTTCCTCATTCGTTTATTTCAGGTTTACTAGAGAAAATTAGAGAACTCATTGTTATATTTGTTATGAATGGAACTGTCTTGACGTTTTCTTCATTTGCAGAAATCCCGGTGGCGTAATGGATCACTCTTGGGCTGAAACTTCGTTGTAAGAGAGTTCAAAATCCAAACATAT
The DNA here is from genome assembly GCA_963585895.1 of Sepioteuthis lessoniana. Taxonomy (NCBI): domain Eukaryota; kingdom Metazoa; phylum Mollusca; class Cephalopoda; order Myopsida; family Loliginidae; genus Sepioteuthis; species Sepioteuthis lessoniana. The sequence goes on from CAUZXS010006628.1 coordinate 88,426, forward strand.
TATCAAGTTCACATTTGGACAAATACACTTGTAAAAAGTATGAAGCCATTAATAACCCAACTATGCTTGAAATAGTACCATTACTGTTAGTCTCTAACACTAGCTTTGCCAGTGAATAACCCAAGAACGATGATATTTCGTTAAACGAAGAAGGTGAAATGGTTTTTTTCATGGTTGTATCAAACCAATACTTGAAACATATTTTAAAATACATATAAGAACAATATTTAAAAGCTTTTTACAAGGATTTTGGTTACATATTCTTCAGTAAAATTATCCTTTTGAGAAAAAATTGTTTACAAATGTTTAATTACTACAAAATATGCTGGAAGGGTAAATTTATTATGTTGTAGTTATGTAATATGATTAGGGATTCCGCTTGATTGTCTTAGTAATAAAATGTTTCCAAACTAGATTTAGGGTGAATCTGAACACAGCGGGAAAGGAGGGACATATATGAGAAAGAAATTAGAGAGAGGGGGGGAGAGAAAGAAGGAGAGAAGAGATAGGGGGCACTATGGCAAGGGAGAAATGTATAGGAAAGCGAACATCAGGTTCCTGAAATCTAGGTCAAGATAGCAGCGGTTGCCCAAGTTAAAAATAGAAAGGTATCAACGGCAAATCGACCTCTGGTCATGATAGGTTGAGAGAAGATCAAACGATGGAACCATTGAATTTGGCGTTGGATAGAAAACAGGAAGAGAAAGTTAGTTGCAGACAAGACACGGAGATGTATAAATAGGCCGAAAATTACTGCACCCATTTTTTGGTAAGTTCCACAATGTGGCCTTACACTTGCCATGAAGATTTGAAGACGGGACCTAGAGCATTCCTGTACGAGAATTACAACAGAAAACGTGAAGAATAATTCCAAGATCTGTGTTTGCCTCTCTCCATTCTTGCGATGGTTTATTTCTTTCTGTCTATCTAAAGCGGTTGACTTATTTTTTATATTCTGTTTGGATCTTCTTGAAGACTTCTATGAAGGGTAGTAGCGATTAAACTTCTGTATGAGCAAAGTAAGACGCTGTTTTGTGTGTTCGTCACCATATCTCGCCCTGAGGTTACCAGTGTACTTCAGGCGTAGTGCGACTCTCGCAGCACCGTTAGAACCGTGGTAGAACAGATTTCTATATGGTGTGGTTGCGTAAGAAATTAGCTATTGGGTGCCGACACACTAACAAACCTCTGCTGAGAACTGTGGTGGTGCAAGCGTCTATTTTGTGTTGTAGTATTACAGTTGTTAAAATGCATAAAATATCCATCGTTCGCAGTTGGAGGAGCTTAGAAAACTGTAACCAAGGTAGTGGAATAATGTGACACTATGTGGGTGGTCCCCTAATCAGACGATCTCTTTGTCTGTTTGGGCGCGAAACCAAAAAAATGGTCTGGTCTCGAGATCTCCGACGAGACCGGAAGTGGGATAAGAAAGGCAGGTCCGAAAGATGCAGAGTGGCTGTTGGCCAAGGGAGACGCAGAGGGGCAGTCGACAACGGACAGCAGAAGAGATCACTCGGCGTGAGATAGAGTTCAAGATGAGTTCGCAGTCCTGGGTCGACAACGCTCAGCAGTGTGGAAGACCGTCAAAGATGAGTTAGCATTCCTAGTAGCTAGTAGAAGTTTCGCGCAAATACACGCTAGCGTTTGTCTAAAAATGTACAGGGAATGCAATGTCACAAAACTAATCTTCTTGCAATTTGAGTTGACCCAAGTCCATATTGTTCGTTTGAGGTTTGTTCTTTTTCTCCTACTCGCTCGGTTGTATTTCTTGTGGCCATAAAGAAATGTGAGATACCCCAGCGGACTGCTAGATGAATCACCGGCCAAGACAGAATTGTTTCAAAGATGTTGATAAGTACAGGGCTGGGATGAGAGGGGTAGTATCACAGTAAGACAATACAACAAACG
>CAUZXS010006629.1:0-32500 GCA_963585895.1 Sepioteuthis lessoniana
TATATATATATATGTATATATATATGTATAAATCTATATGTGTATATATATGTATATATGTGTGTATATATATATATGTGTATACATGTATGTATATATATATGTATATATCTATATGTGTATATATATGTGTATATATATATGTATATATTTGTATATATATATGTATATATATATATATGTATATATATATATGCATTTTTATATGTATATGTATATATATGTATATATATATATGTGTGTGTATATATGTATATAATATATATATGTGTGTCTGTATATATATATGTGTGTGTGTCTATATATATATATGTGTGTTTGTGTTTATATGTATATGTGTATGTATATATATATGTATGTTTGTGTAAATATCCATATGTATGTATATATATATATATATATGTATGTATATTTATGTGTACATATATGTTTATATATATCTTTGTATATTTATGTGTATGTTTTATTGTATATACATATATGTATGTATATTTATATGTACATATATGTATTTATATATATGTATGTATATATATATATATGTACGTACGTATGTATATACGTGTTATAGAGACGGCCACGACCAGACTGTCGATGTGGAGAAATTCATCCAGCAGGCTGGTTCGTAACTTCTTGCTTGGAAAGCCGATAAGTATTCTAACCTCCCGAGAAATAAAACTTAAATTAAATGAAAGTCAACTACCGAAATTCTGCCAAGTTAATCAAAGGACCAAAATCCAACTCGAGAATTCTGAAAAAATAACTTTTGGAAGACTCAACTAAATTTTTTTGAAAACTAAAAAGGATCAATTAAAAGTAACTCAAAGATAAAATTCGACCCGTGAGTTCTGCCGCAAAACAACCTTTCAGAAGACTCAAAATTAAACGAATATACTCAAATTCAAACAACTTTGTTTTCCGAACACTCCCTCAAATAATTACTCTAGAATTAGCTAGCTTTATCTTTTTATCCCTTTCTTTCTAGTTTCTTTTGTATAAAATTCTTATCTAAACCTTTATTGTCTGATATCTTTTTGAACCAGTATCCGAATTAGAAAGCTATGGAACTTACCGTTTAAAACTACTCACTAAAGCCCCTCCCCGCAAAAAAAAAAAAAAATTACTCTTTAAATGATAAATTTGGTTTTAGTGTCATTTTCTTCATATCAAATTTTACTTTAAATTCTTTTATATTGCAACTTTTAATCTTTTAAGGGATCCACAGGAGAACGTCACTGATAAGTTCGTCCTTACTTCTCCAAGTGTCTCGCAAGGTCTTCGTCTTATTTGGATGGTTTTAGAGATGGGAGGGAGATATTTGTTCATTATAGCTTGTAACATTCTTGTGCAATTCCCGTCTAGTTTTTTCTCTATACACTTAGTCAGCCTCCTTATAGAATACACACAATCGCTACTTAGAAAAAATTGCGTTTTATTTCATCGGATAAGTGACTTCTCTCTTATTTCTACGGCAGTGTATAAAAATGATCTCGGAATGTCATCATCTACAAGGAGAGCAAACTAAATCATTCGCTTAATTTTATTTCAATTGGGGTTGCATTTAAATCCCAAATTTTATATATTAGCCATCGGCCCTATTTTGTCAATGTAATTATTACATTCCGATTATAATTTTTTTTGTACTGTACTGCAGATAGGTTTGAACTTATATAAAAAGCACCAATAAGGAAACCTATAATGTAGAACTATAATATATATTGTTATTGAGAGAGAGAGAGAGAGAGAGAGAGAGAGAGAGAGAGAGAGAGAGTTTCAGTTTCGCTTAAAACTTTTTTTGCGCCAAATAATGCACGTTGCTAGGAGTGTAATCTTTTTTTTTTCAACCGGGGCTAACTCCACAGGTGATATCTTTTATTTATTTATTCATTTAAAAAAAATTTTACCTGCCAGTTCCAACAAAAATTAATTCGCTATATTTTAGTACGTTTTTCAACAATTTGAACGAACATGTGCTGACTATTTTTTTCATTTTAGTTAACAGATTGTTAGAATCTTTCAGTAATCCTCCTTTTAAACTGTAGTAATTTACTAAGCGTTTTCCTCAGATGTGGCACAAGGCCGTCCTTTCGTTAGTCACTAACGGGAACCTGTTCTGTAACAAATCACTACCCCTTATTTTTAAAAAAATCACCAGAAATCAAGGAATTATCTGGTTTTAATGAAAGTTTCAGTGTTCATTTATTAATGTATGAAGTTTATGCATCAATTCATCTGTTACTAAACTAAAAATTTGCATTTTTTTTCGGATCACTTAACTTTACCTCCTCCCATGTGTGTAGCATTATTTAATTGGTAGAGATATATGATATAGCGCTTCCTTTCTGTATACAATAATATGACAAAACCTGAAGGTGTGCTTGAAATAGAAAAAAAAACCAAAACTGGTGGCTGTTGAAAGAAAGTAGTACTCCAAATGAGAATATTAAATTTAAAGAATTTAACAAAAAATGTTTTGAGAGCTTTTGATACTACAATTTAATTGAAAATACCATATTTTGAAAAAAAAAAAAAAAAAAAAGATTATTTGGGAGATAATTCTGTATTGATATTTTGGTTCTGCTTAAAAAGGGGGATGTTTCTTAAATTTGCATTAGATTTTGACGCATCAAATGCTTAATCTAAATATCTTATTAAATAAAAGACGTCAAATTATTTATTTTCAAATTAATTTAATATCTTTTGAATTTTAATTTATAAACTGCTAAATAAGTATGTTAAATTACGTACAAACTATCTTGTCATTAATTTTGACCTACTGTTTGGATTTAAATATCATATTACGTGATATAGTTATCAATGTATAAGTGCATAAATATTTATCTCGGTACGAGAGTTTATTTTACGCACGTGTGACGTCGGGGCAGTCTGGCACTTGACCCCTCGCAAAATAAGTCCTAGTCAAGACTTCTGTTTCGGGCATAAGGTAACTGGCAAATAATGTGGGGGTTAATTTGGGGCTAGACTCATCTCGACGCTGGCAAGGGGGATTCCATTTTCACTTTTACATACCCCACCAAGCCCCTTCGTTTTCCTAACCCCTCGGATAACGGAAAGCATGGACTTCTAGGTTAAAACAAGATATATTTTACTATAGTCAACCTTCCAAAATTCCCTTATCATGTTTTCAAGGCGAAGAAGACATTTAACGAGAATAAATTAAAGCGAACGAAGCTGAAAAAGATATGTGCAAAAGAAGGCAAGTCGATAGATAAACAACATAATAGATTTCAACATAAGTGAACATTTAAACTGTAACAAAATTTTAATAAGTGAGGACCAAACAAATAATTATGAGATTTAAGAAACAGTTCCTTTCTTTTCTTTTCTCCTTTTTAAGGTGCCGGCTATGTTAAACCAGCAGACAGTCTTAAACACAAATGTCTTTCTTTCTTTCTTCTTTTCTTTCTTTCTTTCTTTCTTTCTTTCTTTTCTTTTAAACTATCGGTCTTATTAAGCCAGGTCGGCAGTGTGAAACACAAATGTCTCTCTTTCTTTTCTTTATACTTTTCTTTCTTTTACTTGAGAAAGTATCTAAGTCCGCTCGTTCATTACGGTGGACGAAACAAATCTTTTCAGTTTCTTTCTTTCCTTTTCTGAATATATGTATAAAATTTCCAATATTTTGGAAGGGTAGAAGGAAAAACAGTTTAAAGTTGTACTTAGCTTTTCAAAGGGTTTACTTCTTAGATTCCTTTCTTTTACATGTGGGCAGCATTTCTCTAGAATCTGACGGAAGGCACTGTTATCTTCTGTCCAAAGATTCTGTTCCACTCTTTCCCCGGAGTTTTGGCTAATAAATCAGCACGTCTTTTCACGCCGGCTGCTGAACTAAAAACTAAAAATCCTTTTCCAAATTTCCTCTGACAAAAAGGTACTACTTTTGGAGCTAAAGGCTTCGGCCAATCATTTGGCCTCTTTCTTCCTCATCTCTATTTCATCCGGTCATGCTACTCAATGATCTACATTCTCTTCTCTGTCCAACCAATTATAGGTTATGGAGTGCAGGTAGCTTAGTTTGACCTTATTCTGACTGCCTTAGACTGGAGCTTGTTAGTTCAAACACAGAAGGGGAAGGGAAATTAAATCTTACTTTTCCCCTCTCTGTGGCATACCACATCACAATAAGTAATATTTTTGCATAAATCGCTTTATCAATGTTTCTAGTTAATAATTTCATTCAAAAAACTTTAGAGTATTTTGAAATTTTAATAACAGTTTTTAATTTATGTAACCTTTTGAGGAATTAAATCTTTAAAATGTATCAAAAATTAATTAGATATTTAATATTATTTTACTTTTAATACAGATGATTTTAGTGTTACTTGCTTTCAAATAAAATAAAAATTTAACCTTGAATAATAACTTCATTTATTTCTTAATTCATTTTAACTGAAAAAAGAGCAAAATTTTTTTATTACCTATCTTTATTCTTGTAAAATCTATGATTCTAGGAAAAGTGAAAATAAAGTATTTTTTAAGTGAAAAAAAAAATGATTTCTAGATAAAGTAAATTATAAGAGCTTTTAGGTATTTTCCTTCCTCTATGGCTGCACTAAAATATATTAGCTATAAGTGAATGCAACAAAGAGTAAACAAATAGACATAATTGAGTTGGAATTTGAATATACCAAAAATCAGCCAAGCTTTGTTGACTGATCCTGTATGATATGCTGATTACACTTCTACTGAGGGATACGACTCTTCCCCTCCAACAAGGCCACCTGTTGACCATGGGTGATAACCTGTAATACCTGCTTAGCCACCAGGTTGGGATCCTGGTGGCTGAGCAGGTATTACAGGTGACTCAGCAACCAAAGTGGTCATGTGATCTGCAAAACTCTACTTATATTATTACGGGACTGGACAGGCAATCGAAAGACTTGATCTGATCAATCGACTGGTCATGTCAAACTCTAGCACCTAATATGATTGTTCTGACTGTATTCTTCAAATTGCTCTTGTGGCAAACAAGTATGTCAACCAATTTTTATCTTAAAGGTGCTAGAAAATAGTGGCTGAGAGTAAATTATGCAGAGATAGCAATACTTGAAGCCCTTTAAACTGTATACAAACAAATGATTAATATTGAATAGAATTATTTGTGTTAAATAGCAATACTTGAAACCCTCTATCTGTGTGCAAACAAATGATAAACCAGTATTATTATTATTATTATTTTCTAACATATCACTGTGTGCAAATTGTTTATATTTGAAAGGAATACTTAATAAATAGAATATCTAATGTTAAGTAACAATATTTGAAACCATTTAACTGTATTCAAACATGATTAATATTAAATAGAATTATTAGTTTTAAATAGCAGTACTTGAAACTATTTAACTGTGTGCAGTCACCATGACATAGCTAATAAAAACACTTAATACAATGTTTTAATACATTATATTCCTGACGTATATACAATCATAGATTACAATAACATACATGCAATATAACATTAACACAACATAAACAGCTAATACAATTATTGTGATCTAACTCAAATCAATATAAAATACTAATACTGCATAAGTAAAGTTGGCGACCATAGTCAAGGGCGACCAGAAGGCTCCTTTTTCAATAGCTATTACACTGAAGTATAGGGGAGGGTGCTACTCCTTTCCCTAGATTGCTCTACTTTACCCTTGATATATACCTTATATTTCTGAGTGTTAAGCAAGGAGGTATCAAGTACCATTTTTAAAGTCTTTGGTATGTCGTGACCTGGGATTAAACCCAGGTCTCCCGGACCATTGGCAAACACTCTACTCACTTGACCAATGAGCCAGTTAATACCCCATGATATATCTTACCTTTCAGACCTATCGTACATTTTCACCTTTTATGCTTACAAATCAAAAATTTATCCTCTTCATAATGCAAATGAGGATAATTCGTTCCTGTCGAAGTTCTGTTGTATATTGTACTTGAATGTAGTTCACACATGTCGAATTACACATCAAGGTGAATACTCACTTGAGTATGAGGAAGGGAAGATTATATGTGCATCAAGTGTTCTATGATGCGCAGGTGGTCTAGTCCATTCCCTGGGTGGTGATTGCCTGCCAGCCCAGGAGTGGCTATGCTAACGTGCATATGTACTGGCCCGCTCACTGACATATTTTTGTCTGCCATCCAGACATCAGTCAGGTCATTGAGCTGATAAGTGTTATCATTTTATCCTGCATGTTAGGGCAGTGGCTTCTTCATCTACCCTTTCCTCCCCCCGTGCAGGCTGGGTTGTATGAGGGCTATGTCTTTCTTTGAGGCTTGGTCTATTATATGGTCGTAGTCTGGATAGAGCTCTAGGAATTTTGGATGACCGAGGGAGTATAAATGTATGTGTGGTTTGTTTGGAGGTGTCAATTGTAGTATGTATGTCATTACTGGAAGATGTTGGGGAATCAGGATGTAGAAGTGGAGTATTAATTGTAGGGGTTATGGCTGCAGGTGTTTCACTTGGTTTTGGTTTTGGTTTTGGTGTGGTCTTGAATTTACATTTTCTCAGGAAACAACGGTTCCTAAGCATGATTTTTCCCAATCCATCAACTCTCTTTCGGTATTGGCGGTTTGGTAGCTTATTAATGAATTTTCCTGTAGTGTTCCATCAGTGGTTTAGTAGACTTTGTATGACTACTGTGTTGCTGGTTTGTAATGGGGAGGGGTTGTGGGTATGTCTATTGTACCTTTCTACTATTTTAGTGCTTCAGTGGTGGAGGAGTTCATTGTGGCATTGTGCAGCTGCTACCCATTTAGGGTGTGGCTTGTAGAGGGTTGGCTGTGAAGGTATGGAATCACGGAGTTGGCGGTGAAGTAGGAGTTGTGCCAGTGATAGGCCAATACCTTGGATTGGGGTGTTTTGGTATTGCAGAATGGCCCAGGCAACATTGTTATTGTCCAAGGAACCTTAGAGGCCTGTATTTCCATTGAGTATCCTCTTCACTGTTTTTACTGTGAGTTCTGCCAGGCCATTGGATTGGAAGTGTTCGACTGAGGATAGTCTATGCCTCACACACCATTTTGAAGGAATTCTTGGAATATGCTAGAGGTGAAAGGTGGCCCACCATCAGTACTGAGTTCGTCTGGGGTGTTGTATGTTTGGAACAGGTGCTGACAGATGGACATCAACTTGGATGTGGTGGCATGACCTGGTTTTAAGTGGTACAAGATGAGCCAACCAGTTAACTATCTGCACAGGCAAGGCACGCAATGTGACTGACATGGAATATGTCCATCACTATTTGTTGGAATGGCCATTCCAGGGCTGAAATCATGATGATGGGTTCCCATGGCTGGCTTCAGGCAATAGTTGCACAAGTTGGGCAATTCGCTTTAAAATTGCGGATGGAGGCATTCATGCTAGGCCAATAGACTGTATCGTTGGCACAAGCTTTCATGCCATCCATGCCTTGGTGGGCTGCATGCAGGCAATGTAGTATTTTTGTTCTGAGGGATTTCTGTATGACGATTCTTCTGTCCATTATCACTAGGCCTCTGTCAGTGCTGAGTCAGTGTCCCAGAAGTTGCAAAGAATGTTTATGAGGGAATCCCTGATTGATGGTGTGTATGAACTTTGTGTAGAGATTGTCACTTCGGCCTGATGCCCAAATGTGGTCAGGTGTCTTGACAGCATTGTTGTTGTAAGCATTTGTTGTTGCTTGGATGGTGGCTGCTTCTACTGCAGCATCTATTTTGTCTGAGAGGTGGACATCTTTAGAGGATGGGTGTGTGGGCCACAGGCTTATCAGGGTTTCTACCACAGCTACTGGATTGCAGGAGACTGCATCGGCACCTTTGTGCCGCTTGCCTGGGCAATGTTGGATGCTGAAAGAGTATCTGAAGCATTTCTCCTTTAGCCTAAAGAGACGTGAGTTATGTACCTTACTAAGGTCTCTGTCACCAAATATTCCTGTCAGTGGTTGATGATTGGTTACTACTTGAAGGTGTTCAGGCAAAAAACCTACAGGCGACATTACTATTTGTCGACTTTACCAAGGCCTTCGATTCCATACACAGAGGGAAGATGGAACAAATCCTACTAGCATACGGCCTACCAAAAGAAACCGTAGCAGCAATAACAATTCTCTAAAGAAACACCAAAGTGAAAGTACGTTCACCAGATGGAGACACAGAATACTTCGACATTGTTGCAGGAGTACTACAAGGGGACACGCTAGCCCCATACCGCTTTATCATCTGTCTAGACTATGTGCTTAGAACTTTGAGCGACAAAATCAGAGAAAATGGCTTCGAGCTGACAAAGAAAAGAAGCAGAAGGTACCCCGCAAAAACAATTACCGACGCCGACTACGCTGATGACATAGCGTTACTCGCGAATACACCTAACCAAGCCAAAACACTACTGCATAGTTTGGAACGAGCCACCGCAGGCATTGGCCTCCATGTCAATGCACACAAAACTGAATATATGTGTTACAACCAAACAGGTGATATTTCAACACTAGACGGAACCTCTCTGAAACTAGTAGACAAATTCACCTACCTAGGAAGCAGCATCTCATCAACCGAAAAAGACATTGACACACGACTAACGAAGGCATGGACAGCTATCGATAGGTTCTCGATCATATGGTAATCAGACCTGACCGATAAAATGAAATGCAGTTTCTTCCAGGCAGCGGTCGTATCAATACTGCTATATGGATGCACTACTTGGACGCTAACTAAACGGCTGAAGAAGAAACTAGACGGCAATTACACAAGAATGTTGAGAGCAATATTGAACAAGTCCTGGCGGCAACACCTCAGAAGACACCAACTATACGGCCACTTGCCTCCCATCACGAAAACTATTCAAGTTAGAAGAACCAGACACACGAGACACTGCTGGAGAAGCAAGGACGAACTCATCAGTGATGTACTCCTATGGACCCCCACATATGGCCAAGCAAAAGCAGGACGACCAGCTCGAACATACATACAGCAGCTATGTGAGGATATGGGATGTAGCCCTGAAGACCTACCAAAAGCGATGAATGATAGGGAGAAGTGGCGAGAGAGGGTCAAGGATATCCGTGCTAGCAACATGATGATGATGATGATGATGATCGTCTGTGGGCAGCCCATGATGAATATTTGGCACTTCTCAAGTGCCCTGGCGATTGCAGCTGCTTTGCCTTCAATAGGTGCATACAGGTGCTCTGCATCAGTGCAGAACCTGCTACCTGCAAATACAATGCGCCATCCATCAGGACAACACACTGGTGCTTTTTCAGTGGGGCACAGGCAGTACTTCTGCAATAATCAGAAGCCCATACCTTCTTTTCTTCAATCTGGGGCTATTTTGATGTCGAAGGTCGTAACTCCTTTTTTTACCAAGCCCACTATGATCTGTTTGGATTGCTGGAATGCTTTTTCCAGGTTCTTATTCCAAATAAAGTGTGTGGGTTTTTTTTTTGACGAGGTCCAAAAATAGCAGCATTCAGTAGGTTGTCACAAGGGGTCACTCCTGAAGATGTTATTTGGAGGCCCCAGAATTGGACTACATCTTGGCAGAACTGAAATTTTTCTTTTGTGGACGATTCCATTTTTCTCGCACAGTAACAAGTAGTCAAGAGTGTGATAGAAGGCGTCCTCTATATTTTTGTCGAACATTTTTATTTTGCGGGGGACGTTTTTGATTATTTCATCATGCCTACGTGTGTAGGCATCACCAGATGCTAAGTATCCTTGGGACATTCTGATGTACATGGAACAACCCCACTCTATGATGAAGGTTGTAAGTGGTTGTGATTTTTCATCTTGAGGGATTGAATGGTAGCCATCCATGGTATCTAGGACCGTTTTTTTTGTGTTTGGCGGTACCTGTAGTGACAATTGGAATGGTGAGCTTGTGTGGTGTGTTTCCTGTTTGCATTGGGAATTTTGGTGCTAGTAATCCAAGGTCCCCACCGATTGGTATAGGAGTGATGATGCTTCTCTCGACATCATCCCAGAGGGCCTTCTTTTCTTCTTCCCTGTAGGCTCATTCCATGGAAAGTGGTCCAAAATCAGAGAATTTTAAATCCAATATTTTCTAGCACAGTTATGTTTTTTCTGAAAGACAACACCCGAAACTACAAAAAAAAAATTCCAATTCTGATCTTCTCTGTGTTGAGGCTATAAACATCGGCTATTTATTGAAGTCAGAAAATGAAAGAATTGCCTATTTTTCAGGCATTCATTTTTACTAATAAATAACATAGAATTATGTTTAATTATATTTTTCATGATTGATACATATATAGATTTCAAAATAATTGAGGTCCTGAGTTTCTGTTGTTAATCATTTTTACATGAAAATTTCATAAAGTAATACACGTGACGCTTAATCAACATTTTTTTTTCTCATTCTTCAATAAAACCTCTGAGGAAAAAAATCCTTTCTGTTTATAAGCTAGTATATTACTACAAACAAAATAATGGAAAAAAAATCTAGCTATTTTTTCTTCTTGAAAGAACACTTTGAATTTGTGTAAGACATGTGACGTCACGTGTGTTACATGCCAAAATATCACTTCAAAACCTTCAATAATCAATGGATTTCAACATAATAAATAACATACTCATACAATGCTATAAAATAAATTTATTTATTGAAAAATTTCAGGTTGAAAATGATAAAGCATATCCTGATTTCTCCCAATATCTACCATTCCTACTGGAACTGGTGGACTCAGTTTTCCGATCACATTCTCGGGCCGGTATGCAATTATATCAGCTTTATCTGACCAGTACCATTTGCCTTTTCTGGAATACTTCATTAATGATACTTCTATATCAGTATCTATAATTGACACAACTTCACCAGGAAATTTTTTCCCATCATAGGAGACTAAGGCCCAATCACCTACATTGAGTTTCTCGCTTTTGTCCACGTCCTCATCTTCATATACAATAGTTGATGATGGATCCTTACTTAAATTTGTCTTGAACATTTCTATAGTTGAATCATCACAACAACTAATAACATGCATCATACTGATGCCTGAGGCATCTTTAATATTTTCCCAAGGTTTCTTTTCTTTTATCAACTTTGAAATTTGTCCTTCACTTATATGAAGAACAGTTACTCCCTTCATGTCATCTTTTGCTACTTTGTAAAAATCAGCAGAGATTTGGCTGAGCCACCAATTCCATCAACAACACCTTTTCCATGTGATGTAGCAAAATATTTCCAAGAAACTTTGCACTGAAATTTTTTGATAACATAGATACCAGTTTCACAATGTATCTATTTTTAAACTCTGATGATGGCCCATCTGTGTAGATTATGAGCATGTCCCCTCTTTTCAAATTGAATGTAGTCTGTTAAAGCATTTATAAAGGTGAAGACAGAATTTTTTCCTTTGTCTTGGCTATCTGTGATTATCAAGAATAGTTGACAAACTGGGCTCTTACTATACAGAGCAGTAGTAAATAAATTAATGCATTTCCAAGACCACAAAGCATTTTGGACTTCATTTTGATAATCACAACTGTATGCCATTGCGAAGTTACACTGTAAAATCTCTCCTCTTTTTGTCCTCCTTAGATGCTGTAGACTGAATCCATTTAATTCTCACATGTTCTTTGAAAAAAGAAAATTCGCTGAAAAGATCTTCTTTTAATTCACCTACACACTCTTGTTTTTGGTCTATTTGCAGATGTCCAGTTTCAGTTTTTATCCATTCTTTCCAAAAAACTGTGTCAGCATCACTTTTCTCTATTGTGAACTTATTCTTCAATTAACACAAATACCTCTCCAACAAGGAGAGGTTAAATCAAGACTGTCATCACAAAGAATGCTTGGCCAAAAGTGTTCATCATAGGTAATTCCTAGACCTTTAATTTAAAAAAAAAGAATTTTCATGAATTTCACATTTGCACATGTCTGAATGCTGATCTTTAAGCAACAATACATTCGCTGGCATCAGAGATGCAAATTTACTGAACCCTACAGTAATGTCAGGGTAGGACTGTTTAAACAGCTCATAAACTTCCTTTAAAAACATGATTAAATAATATTTCCTGCATTTTGATTTGATCCCATTTTCCCAAACTGTCATTTCATCATGCATTCCAGGCATGGTATACACAACATCTGTATTTACATAAAAGTCTGTTATCAACTTTTTGTTCCCTTCTGTAAATCTTTGGTTTATCCTTTGTCCATGTTTATGTGTGATTTTTGGACTCAATTCCAGTCCTACCCGCTTGGCTAAACCATTAACAACGGCCATTTGTTTTGTAGGTGACTTAGGCAAGTTATTATCTAATTTTCTGATTGCTTTTCCCAATGATTGAAGTGTCTTGAACCCTTTGCCTGATTTGACAGGGAGTGACTCAATGATTTCTTGCTGTCTTAGCTTTTTACGTAATCGAAAGAGACAGACATGTTCAGCAACTTTTTTACGGTGTTCTTTTAGTTGATCTATATTCATTGTTTCTCGCTGACTTTTTCGAAGGGCTGAAATTCTGGCATTTTCTTGTTCTTAAAAAGATGTACCCACTTCTTTCTTTCATTTCCTTAGAGCTCTCATTCTTTCAGCAGATGTTTTTTTCACACTTGAGGTTTCCATCTGAAAACTGAATTAACAGACAATTTTTTGGATATGAAAAAAAAGTAGCTATAAAGTCAAAGACTTTCTATTCTAACTTAAAAAGCTAGTCACTTAACATTCTATTTATCACTTACAATTACTTAGAAATAAAAATATGTCTAACCCTTTGATATCAATAAGAAGTTTTGATACAAAATCTAATGATTCATAAAAATGATAAACAAGTAATTTATTTTATAACTAAATATTTTTATTATCTTTTTTAATTGTAACGAATGCTATTTTTGTAATTATGCTAATTAATTTCTTTATCTAAATTTTTGAGTCAAGTAAAGCAACTATGTAAGTATTGATATGGAGCAAGGTGTAAAAAGAAAAATAGAAAAATATTTTACAATAAAAGGAATTGTTTTACTTTCGAAGTTTAATAAAAATGAACGCACCCTTTTTTTTTTTTTTTTTTTTTTTCCTAACATCAAGTGTAGGTGTATGCTTATGAAAAAATTTGAAATTATTTTAGAAAATTCATTTCATTGAAATAAAAATAGTATGAAATGTTGCATCTAATATTTTTAGTTTTTTTTCCTTGAAACACATCACATTTTCTTAAACCTAAGACATTGTTACTGAAAGAAAAATGTGAGTGTGGGGTAGGAGGTGATAGAACAACTTAAAACAGAAAAGGGTTTTATTTGCCGATGACTTTAAACAGCAAACAGCAGCATTTGGCAACCAGTAGTTTTCAACTTTGTTGATATGAAATGTTTTTATTTCAAATAAGTCCTTGTCTAAATGTTAAAGATAAATTATCGAAGATAAAAAGAAAATTCCATTGACAACAAAATAAACAATTAATTAAAATATTTAATTTTTCTTCTCATCATAAGTTAAAATATTCAAGGGTTGAGAAAATAATTTTCTTTATCAACCATATGGAAAACTAAACTGGCCTTGTGGGTTATTGTTGCTACTTAAAAAATGAACGCTGCCCAAAAAATTTCAACTCCAAAATTCTTATATGTATGTGTGCGTTTAAACAGTTTTAAAAAAAACTACTTTATATATTTTTATAATACATATATGAAAAAGAAAAGAAAGGTTTTTACACTAACTTGTGCAGGTCTGAAATCTTTTCAATGAAAATTGTTTATGCTATGGAGCCTGAACTTTAAGGGACGGTACTGTCCAAACCAAATGACCAATTCTCTCAGGACAAAAACTCAGATTAAAAAAATTCTTTATTCTGATTGGTTGCCAAATTTGAGTATTTTCCCACTTCACGGAGCTTTGGAAATCGGTGAGGTTTCGCATGGTAACACACGTGACACTAAGGTGTAACACACATGACGACAAATATCTTAATTCTCAGGGGTTCAATGAATAAAAATTTACAAAAGGACTATTGTAATAATTAGAAGACTCCATAAAAATTTAGAAAAACCCATTTTTATATAAAAATAAAAGCACAATTCGCAGAGTTTATACATTGTTTAAAAATGTTTTAAATATCCTTTACGTCTGAATGTAATGCACGTGACGCTAGAAACAAGACTATTATTAAAAAATGGTCATAGGTATGGGTTTTTTAATGTATTACATGAAAGAGTAATGCCTTAAGACTACAAAAGCCAAAAAGAAAAGAGAGTAAAGTATTATAAGGGCGATTTCAAATTTTATCACTGAAAACCCTTCTGAACTGTAACACACGTGACATGGAATGGGTCCTGTAGTGGTAGGGTACTGGAATGGGATTATGTTTGGCTTTGGGGATTGCACCAGCTTTGAGGTGAATGTGGGCTGGAGGACTGGACATTGCCGGGAATTTTCTACTTTTGTTGAACACTGTGGTGGCAAATTGATCCAAGAGCCATTTTTTTTTAGATTTTGTATATTTTCACTGGTCGGTGGGTATGGAGGAGTTTTAGGATAGTCAAATTTCGGTTTATTTGTGGGAGGGTCTATCTTGTGAGGTTGGTTACCTGGATGTATGGCATCACATGTTACTTATAGTGGTGATGTCATGGGTCCGGGGAAACATGGAGGTAATATCTCAACATCAATACAGGCTGCCTTGCTGAAATATATTACTTGCATTTTGTTGCATATATACAGAGCCTGCTTCGTGATTTGATTCCCAATTTTGAACATGACAGGTAACCAACTTTGACATACCACCCAACCAATGTTGCTACCCCCTCCCCCCGTCATCTGTGGCTGTAGAATACGCTAGGACAGAACCCTGGTGGTTGAGCAGTCATTGATTTGGCGACTGAGTGGTCAATGGCTTCCAATACACCACTTTGTCCCTTATCCTGTTCGTAGCACCATGTCGAAGTTCTGTTGTATATTGTACTTAAATGTAGTTCACACATGTCAAATTATGCGTCGAAGTGAAAACTCACTTGAGCATGAGGAAGATAATATGCACATCAGGGCTTTCGATGATGCGCAGGTAGTCTAGGAGGGGCTATGCTAGCGTGCATATATACTGTCGCCTGCTCATTGACATATTTTGTCTGCCATCCAGACGCCAGTCGGGCCACTGAGCTGGTAAGTGTTGTTATTATTCCATCCTGTGTGTTAGGGCAGTGGCTTCTTCAGTTCCTTAGTTAAAATCATCACCACACACACAAATTCATAAAAACATTTTTATTCAGTCAAGTCTTGTCTACTGGGAACCTTTGCCACAACCATATCCAGGTGACAACTTCAATCCTGCCGTAAGATGCATGTATCATTATATGCATACAGATGAACAATCTCGAATACAAATTTAACACACGCACACACACCCAAAAATAAGTCATACAAATCTCAATGTAAACATTCACCTGACTTTATTTTTTCGATTTTTTTTCCTCAAATATCTTTTTTCTCTGCCTAATGAGTGTTGTAATAAGGTGGCATGAAACCTTTGGTTGCAGATAAACAACCATGCTATTAAATATATATATAAAAACTAATATATATTTATTATTATTATTTATATATATATATATATATATATATATATATATATATATAAACAGGATTTGGCATTAAATAACCCACAAGGGTTTATAGGCCATAGAACACAACCAAACCAAACCAAACCAAAAGTCAGCCAATGACTACAATAAAATAATATTTAGAGGAACTGTTAAATTAAGTGATTCTGGTAATTTTCAAAATGAAGAATTCTTAATGATCCATCCTTTATCTTTATTTGTTTCTTGGAAATTATTTGTTGATTTTCTTTCAAATAAATTCAGAACAAATATTCATGAGATCCTAAGAATATTGTCAATATTGATTTTAGTTTTGTTTTTTGTTGGAATTGAATTTAAATTTTCTCCCAAAAGAGAAACTCTCAATGCTACACCAATATGTTAAATGTAAGAATTTAATATCTAATAAATTCATGCTTCAATATTGTTTTGAAATATATTTAATTGCTGAAGTATTTGTCAATGCCTGATAAGAGCTCAAGACTTGAATTGGAGCTAGATACATTGCCGGTAAAACAATTCTTGATGATTGATGGGGAACTAGTAAGTGTTGATTCTGTAAAAATTAAGTTCACCCTTTTTTTTTTTTTTTTTTTTTCTAAATAAAATCTATTTACTTATATCTATTTTTACTGGCCAAGAATTTTTTTGCAAAATTCCAATGCCAACATAATGCAAATTTAGAAGACAGATTGAAGATATTCTTAGTATTTTAAGAAAACTAAAGGCAAAATAAAATAGATATCAATAGTATAAGTTATTTCTGTGACTAATGTATAGTAAGAAATATATTTTGATTCATAATCCAGTAGAACTTTGATTTGTACAGATTTTAAATATTTCTTTAGGAAATTAGGCCTTTAAATAGCTTTTCATTATTGGTTGTTATGCCTTATGAATAGATTTTTACGTAACTACGAAGAGTAGCATTAAGTTTTTAAATCCTTCTTATTCATTCAGAATGAATTACATTGAAACCTACTATAAAAAAACCTTGAACATTGTGGTTTTGAATAAACTGAATAAAATTTTGGGACAAATTAATGCTTATTTTTAGCCTTTCTTTTTATTGAATTTTTGATCTTTGGAGGGAAGTCTGAATATGTTTTTGTATTTGATTCTTTTTTGTGAATTTTGCAAACTCCTTAGGGTTCTGAAGGTTAAAAAGAATATTAATGTTATAAGTTTTATTTAGACTTTTTACTCTATCAAGCATCAAACTAATTTTAAATTATTTGCACAATTGTTTACATTGTTTAAACAAAGCTTAAAGTATTGAAGTGGAATGTTAATTGCTAGTGTATAGTTAATTAAAATTTAAATAGAATTATAAAAGTCAACCATGGTGATTCATTTTGTTTGCTACCTTTCAGAAAGGTTAGTTATTTGTTATTGGATATCTTATCATAAACAAGTAGAAACAAGATTATCATTATCTAGTTGTAAAAGATTTACAATTTACTGAAGTGCCAAAAATTAGAGACAGCTGTGTAGCTTCTTTATTGACCTGAATAATGGCAGCTATTCAATATGGCATGGAGTCTTGAAGATGCTTGAGTTGTTCTAGTCAGGATTCAGGGCTGTCCATAACTAGTTTATTTGTTGGATGTGGCTGCAGCATTTTATGTCACACCCACATGAGAGGAGAATCATTGGAACATACTACTGCCAAGAGAAATTATAGTAAATATAGATTGGTGCAAATGGTCTGTAGCAAGATCATGTGACATTTATCAAGACTAACTCAAGTTTCACTTGCAAATAGAACATGCTCCACATTATTTTATCAATCATCAGTTTATATTACAACCTGCTGAGAAATTGGATACATGGCCTCATGCAGTCTCCTCCAAATAAAAATTCTCTCTGGCTGAAACTACTTGAAATTTTATATGTTTAACCTGGTAACATGGCACCAGTTTTTTCCACAGTCCAATATCAATCTTCTGTTGCCCAGCTAGGGTGTAATAACTCATGCTGTGGTATCAATTATAGTCTTTGTGCTGGTTGATGACTGAAACCATATGGAATATAGTGTAAGTTGTACAGAGCATTGATGGGTTGAGTGGCCCTAATGTGGAATTGGGATTTGATTTGATGCAATGTCTCCCTTGTTTCCTCCTGAGTGGTTACCATTTTTTTCAGTCACCAGTATAATTCTTACATCACTTCAAAGTGCTCACAATTTTCACAATTCACTTGTCTGTCTAGAATTTACATATTCTTTGTCTACTCCTTGTTGCAGTTACCATCTTGGAGATAGCTTTCTGTTTTTCTGGTCACAACAATCTTTCTGCAGTCAAAATATATTAAATCCTATCTACATTCTATTTTCTTATTTACTAAGCTTTGCTTAAGTGGTCACCCATCTATGTATTGAACAGATTCATTGCTGCTTAACTTAGGTGATCTTGTGGGAACTGATGCTTTCGGTGTGACTTGACTGTAAGTCATCTGTAATCCATGTTTGCCTCAATTACACTATATCTTTCCTATTATGTCAAATATATGTCATCTGACTGACTTTGTTTCTATAAGTAAAACCATCTAGTGTATTGCTTGTATCTAATTTTTTGGTATTTCATTTTATTTTAAACTTATTGGCCTAATGAGTAGAGTGTTTGCTAATGGTCTGGGAGACCAGGGTTCAATCCCAGGTCGAGTCATACCAAAGACTCAAAAAATGGTAATTGATGCTGCCTTGCTTAACACTCAGAACTATCAAGGATAGTGGAGCAATCCAGGGAGAGGAGTAGCACCCTCCCCTACACCTCGGTGTAGTAGCTATTGAAAAGGGAGCCTTCGGGTCACCTTCAAATAAGGTCGCCAACTTTACTTTATTACCTTCTAAATTTCAGCACACAGTCTCCCTCATATTTTGATAAAATTATATATTCAGTTTTGAAACTTTGTTATTGTTTGAAACAAGAGTTAAAAAATAATTTTGTCTTTTAAAATAAATAGCTATGATTGAATTGTAGGCTGTTAATATCTGTAGACTCCAATCATATCTGAAGTTTGTACATTGTTCATTATGCCAAGTAAGACAATTTTGGAAAAGTGACCAACTCATTCATCTCAGATGTTTTCTAACTTTGCTCGCAGGTTTTATTTATGCTGAAATGAAGTCCTGTAAAATATTTACTCATTTGATCAGTATGGATCCAAGAACAAGAACTGTGTAGTGGCTGAATTATTTTTTCCATTTTCAACTCGCCACCATTTTGCAAGAATTATTGAGCTGAAAACGTATTCTCAGTATCAACATGTTATGTAGATTTTGAAATTATCATTGTCCCAATTCAAAAAGTTTTTCAGAAAAATTTTATCAGTATTTATAGGAAGCTATTTTCTAGAAATCATAACTCAGAATCTGTCTCACATTGTGAGATCTGACAAGAAAGATGGAAATTATTTTGTGGAATCTATAAATTATTAAAAGAAAGCCTAGTTGCCTATTTGATGGTATATTATTCATAACATCCATCTGACTATTGAGCTGAATATTAGAGAAATCTGTTATACATACTGAAAAAAAAGTTTGATTAATATTGTTTGATCTTTTTGTCATCATGAACTGAATTCAAATTATGATAATCATATAGTGATTTTATTTTTATATTGTCACTATAAGTATCATTCCTTTTTTTACTAGTGTTTCTTCATCTTAATTCTATTTGCTTTTTCAAATATGGCCAGTAAACTAGCAGTGTTTCAATGAAAAAATACTAATCAAAAATTAATGGTATGATGATTATAGCTTTGTCTTTTTTCTTTTTATTGCGTCATAAATTATTGTATCTTTTTATTGTACATAAAAACTTTAGTTTTGCTTCATGTATGTTTTTTTTTTTTTTTTTACAGCTCTAAATTGGATAACTGACCTTTGTGAATGTCAAAACTATTTTCATTACTTATTTTATTTTAAATTTTGACATGCTGGTAGTGAATTCAACTTATTAGCTAAAGGTCTTATCTAGTTTTTCTACTCAACTGATAAACATTTACTGATAGGTCTTCACTACTGCTTGTATGTATATCCTTTGCTTTCAATATTACATGTATAACTAACCTTGTTTTGATTTTGTTTATTTTTCTTAGGTTATTTAATTCTGGTTCACATTTCATAATAGTCATTCAGAAATTATTTTATAATTTGTAACCTCTATGATCAGTCTATTCATTATAAAATCTGCAAGCTTTATGAAAAACTTTTTAGCTCAGTGTATAATATTGTGACTCATTTGGTAAAAATCACTTGGCTTTAGATTTAGCTTGCATCTATAAAAAATATCTTTTGTGTTAATCGCTAATATAGTTAATTAACCTTGTAATTGTAAACATATTTTATACTTTCTAATAGTTGCATTCTTTATTTTTTAATCTGCATTTCTCAAAAAGTTATGTGATAGTATAATAACATTTCTTTTTTAATTTATGGATTCATATCTATATGTTGGAAATATATTTAATACTTTGTTTCAAATAGTCAGTATTTAGGGGACAAATCTGTTGCAAATTGTTCTGTCTATTATATCCTTATTTTGAAAAGATATGATCTGTGTTTACTGAATAAGAAAAATTTTCTCTTTTTCATTCTATTCATTAAATGATGAAAAAAAAGAATTTATAGAAATGTAAATATCACTTTCTTTCTTATAGACAATAGACAGTCTTCTTAATATATTTCGTTACATTTGTATAACTTTTCTTTTAACTAACTTGCAATGAATGCTTATTGTGCTATTATCTTTCATTTGTAACTACAAATGATATCTTCTTTTGCAGACTGGTCTCCAATCCTTACAGATATTTTAGAATTTATCTTTTTTTTTTTTGTTTTATATAACCCAAAGTTTTACCATTTTGATGGTTAAAACATTTTTAAAACTATATTAGCTTTTTCATTAATTCCCAATTTACAGTAAATGATATACACTTTGTAATATACAATGTGTGTCACTAAATTAATACAATATATTACTTTATTTTTTCATATTTGTATTATGAAAAAAAAAGAAGAAAAGTAAAGCCTCATAATCCACAATTGATAAGTTCCATAGGCCTTAGAGATGGCAAAATTCAATTTTCACAAGAAAATCAACACTAAAAACTAATAGCTTCTCTTTTTGATATATCAGAATTGTCTGTATCACTCTTGCACTTTGTTGCCATTTTTAATAGGGTTAGAATTAAGGTGAATTAATGAGATTGAATTAAAGCAAATACTAGCACTGTTATACCTTGGCAGATACTTCAGATTTAGTGTTGTGTTACTATACACCATAAGCCCATTTGATGTGGGGAGGAGCTCCTCCCACTAACAAATATTTTTAACTTATGATGAAAACTATTTGTAAAAATAAAATGCATTAGATATAAAGAAACTGACAAGAAAGCAAAAGGAAAAACATAAGATCATAAAAAAAGATAGTTCTGTGGTTTTTAATCAATATTGTATAAAAAATAACTTGCTACAAAAATACAATCACACATATACACACATATATAAAGCAGTTTGAGTAAAAATAGCACATTTTTACAAGTGTTATATATGGTTTTTTAGTCTTTTTTAGTGGGTTTATAGGCTATCACACTTATATGTCACACTGAAGTTCAAAAATTCTGAAACTATATAAAAAATTCTAAAAATAATAATAATATTTGAATGCTTAGAGATCAAAAATTTCAACATAACCCATTAATAAATGTAAATTTTAAAGTGAAAATTTTTTTTGTTAGAATCTTACTGTTAAAATTGGAGTATGTCTTATATGCCTGAAAATACAGTAGTTTGGATTTTTTTTTTTGAGTTATCAAAATTGAAAGGAAAATAACTTTATTGAATTGCAATCTTTCAATTTAGTATAAGATTTTATTACTTTACTTCTTGCCAGAAATCAATGTATTTTCTCCTTTTGTTTTAATGTAAACCTCTTTTAACATTGATTTTGTAACTATTATATATCTGATTTACAAAAAGAAACCGTTTACATATAAGATTTCATGAAAAATAATCTGGTTGCTTTTCTGCCTTTAGATGCATGTGCATATTTTCTAAATGATAATTTTTTCTTTTGTTTTGTTTGAACTTTCAGCAATCTCCTAAAGACTTTCTCATTTTATTGTCTCCCCAAAGAAAATCTGCTGTAAGACTTGCAAGAAGACATTATGTTAAAAATCTCATGTTCATACAAAATATGGGCATTAATTTTTTCCAGCCTTATGTTCAGTAAGTATTTTATTCATTATTTTAGTTTATATAGTTAGTGCAGCAATAACTTCATTTGTGTTGTTAATGTGTTTAAAAATTTTGTCCATATTATTTAAAACTACACAGTTCAAAATTTTAGTGAATTTTAATGGAATTTGGTTTGGTTTAGTTTGATGGCATATCAATCATTGTAGGTTTTTTATTCTAAATCTTGTTTACACATGTATATTAGATATATATATATATATATATATATGATTTTTAAACACATTTTGTAGATGACATTCTTAAATGAGCTTGAACTCTTTTTTTGCACACGGTTAAAGGGTTTCAAATATTGCTATATAACAGTCACAATTTACCATCAGCCATTTATTTGCACATATTGTTCTATTTGACCCATAGATAGGATCCTATCTCGTGCTACCACTCCAGGCCAGATTGAACCTGGGAGCAATGGAAATAAAGGGGTACTCCACATTTCCCAAATCTCCAAGGATGGAGCCTCGCTATCAGATGGTTTAATGTCATATTCCAGACACTCATTGTATGGGTCTTACTCCTCTGCAGAGGTGCGGTTGGTGTATTCTACAGCCCCAGGTGACTGGGCTATTAATGTAATTTGTTCTAAATGAAAAGAAAGATGATAATCTGTTTCAGATATTTGTTATGTATCTGAATGATGTTTACTCATGTGTATCAATTATGAAGAGTCAAATTATTAATTACTTGTTTTTTAAAAGTTTATTCTTCATAATTTATACACATGAGTAAACACCATTCAAATATATAACAAATATCTGAAAAAGATTATAAAAGAAAAAATGTTGCTTGCAAATTGGAGAAAAAAATCCAGGCAAAATAATCTTTCATTGTAACTATAATGCATCACGGCCACACTATTCAAAATATTGCTGTATGATTATTAGGTATGTAAGAATGTATCTAGATTTAAAATTTATGTAAATTATAATAGATATATACCATTGTTCACAGTTGATATTTTATCTTTGAAAGAAATTTAATATAAAAGAAAATGATACAAAGTTCTGTATATCCTATACAGATTTTAGTGCCTGAATAATGTATAATGTACTAAGCAAAGATTAATAAGTTTCAATTTTAATGTCAAGTTTATGAAGTATGATCAATAAATATTAAGACTGGATCTTCACTTTGTTTTTAATCTAAAATTTAAATGAAGATGTATGCTCATCTGAACTGCATATACATTCAAGTGATGATGTCTACACGAGTCTGCATCAATTTTCAATACCTTTTGATCAGCTACCTTGTTAAATTTTTTTGTCAGCAGTTTTTCTGGACTGCAAGTGCAGCATCCTCCATATTCACCAAAACCAAGCTCTCTGTGATTTTTTCTTGTTTTCTAAACTGAAAACTCTTCTAAAATAAAGAAGAAACTGACTAATAATAATGATATATAGATCCTCTTTTTATACACATCTGCACACAAAATAAAGCCTACATTTCTTGTGTGGAGGTGGGTAACAATAATTATTTAGTAGCCATGTGAGATATAACTGATCATGCAGGATTTAAAATTTTCAACTTCAAAGGAAAAAAATTTATCTTCTGCTATTTGAGTGTAGTCCAAATTTATCTTCTGCCATTTGAGTGTGGTCCAGACTGGTAAACCAGTAAGGTGGGAAAATAAAAATACCACTGGGATAATTGGAAGCCTGAGATGTAAAATAATTGCATAACATTATTGCTTAGTTAAAACTAAATGTCTCGCACATTTAAAATTTTAAAAAAATATTTCCCTACAAAAACTACATGAAATTTTTGACCTAACAATATTACCTTCATAAGATAACATAAAAAATATAATTGGTAAATCTCTTTTCTATAATTTGGATTTGTCTTTTATATTAACAATTACTGTTTGTGACTGTTCAGTATAGATTTTTAATTGACAGCAAAGTTTGTAAAATGACCTGTCTTGACGTCTTACCTGGTGTAGACATAATTCAGCTGGTATATATTTATCAGTGAATGTCAGTTTTGTGACCAATGTTAAAATGTCTGAAGCTGTGAAAATTCTACAGTTTAATAAGAAACAATCATCAAGGACTAAAAATCAGAATGACATTTTCAGTGTCTTTATGAGTTATATATATATATATATATATATATAATTAATATATATAATACTTATTTATATATATATACAACAAAATGAACCAAATAAATATGTCGACCACCAAGATACATGGGAAATAATCACCCATTTCTCGAAATCTGCAAAGGCATTTGGGCTGTAAATTAACCTCAAGAAAACAAGGTTATATACCAATCCCCTCCAAGATTTCATGACATTGGCTAAACATACAGATAGAGGAAGGACCCAAATAAACAAATTCAAATATCTAAGCTCTACAGTCACCCACAAGAGATTAGATGCAGAACTAAATACACTAACATCAAATGCTTCCAAGGCTTTTGGTGGGCTGAGGAAGTGAGTTTGGCTTAACAAAGACCTCTCCATAAAAACTAAATGTGCAGTGTACCAAACCATAGTACTCTCAACCAACTTGTATGGTATAGAAACGTGAACAGTATACCAAGTGTATATGTCAATTGTACATAATACTAAATGTCAAGTAGTGGCAGCATATTTCAAATAAATTTATCCTGGAGAAATCTAAACTCCTTGGCATGTATGATATACTCACCCAACACAACCTTAGATGAACAAACTTAAGGATAGCTGACTGCCAATAATAGAGAAGCATCACATAAAACAGGTAAAGCAAAACTCAGACATTAGGACATCATCAAAAGAAGCCTGGGGGTCATGAACATTTCTATAAACAATAACTATCCAAAAATTAAAAAAACTGGAGTAAAAAAATTAGCAGTATGTCGTTATTGTATATGACGTACAGCTAGTTGTTATAGTAAATACATGAGTTGAAAAGAATATTTATTTCATTTAAAACTTGATAATAAAAATATTTTTCATGAATGTTATCTCTCTTATTACCTTGATTTTCTTTAAAGTTGAATTGTACAACTTTCACTTCTGGTGGATTCTTGAAATGTAACAGTTGATTTTCCCTCTTTCTGAATATTCATAACCTAATTTGTCATGGGTATGAAGTTGTGAGGGAGAAGATTAGATTTCCCTTAGTTTATCTACCCACTCCCTTTAATGGGACACTCATACAATTACACTAATATAAATATATAGATAGTTAATGGTGTGATACACAGAAATGATGAGTAGGTAAGTAGTTACAAACAAATTTATTTATATTATAACTGCTATTAATTTATTATTGTGCCTGATTTATAAATCAAATTTTGTCATTTATATGTATGAATGAAAAAAATAGTATAGGGTTCAGTACTATCTATGATTTCAGGCATGTTTGGGACATATCATTCCATGGATAAAGTGGGGAACTACAGTACTAAAGTCAAAATTGACAAATATCATATTTCTTCCAAAGGTACTAGGGAGAGTCAAAAGTTTTGCAATGTTTTTGGTAATGTGAGGCACAAATTAGCTATTCCAGATGCTTTTGATGGGGTCATGAAGGTGATGAACTGAGCTCACCTGATAGTTTGCCTTTATGGCTTGGAGCTTGGCCTTGGAATCCCATTTTAGGCCTACCTGACCTTGTTTGATTGTTGAGGTTCTTGCAACCTGAGTGACATTTCTTGAACCATTTGATTACTGCACCTTCACTTTTTTTCATAAATGTTCTTGGCTGATTCCTCAGTGTTATGGCCCTGTTCAAACTCATAAAGCATAAGTTTCTGAATTACACTATGTTGTACATTCAACTTTACAGCTTTCAAATTACTCACTCAGGGTGAAGTAATGCACAACATGTCAGTGCACTAACTATCACAATACTACCAAACACAGCAGGTACCTTCCATGCCTTGAACTGCTTTGGTCAGGTGATATACACACAGCAAACTAGCACATACTGCCAAAACATTGCAAAACCTTTGACACTCACCTGAGTTATATAGAATTTTGCAAAAATAGATCCCTGAATTATTTTGAATATCAGATAACTTTTATGATTTTTTATTTTTTCATTTTTGTAGTATTTTTGAGTTTTTATAAACAGCATTTGTTAATCCTGTGCAAATATTTAAAAAAAAATTTTTTTTTTTTTGTTTAGATATACCTTTCCTGATGTACATAATTGATGATTCCTTTAAAAATAGTGAACATCATCATTATCACTCTAAAAGAAGCCTACTAGATGCTTTGCAGACCCAGGAATTAGAATGGTCAAAGAGTCAAGATTCAATTGATGACTACTTTAAAAATAATGAACATCATCATCATCGCTCTAAAAGGAGTCTACAGGATGCCTTGCAGACACAGGAGTTGGAATGGTCAAAGGGTCAAGAAGATGCAGCACTCTTTAAAAAACTTCTGAAACTTTCAAAAGTCTCAGAAATGTGTGCTGATTTCCAGCAGCAAATGCAAGGAGAAGAAGGTAACTTTTTCTTTTCTTTTTAGTATTACCATTATCAATCTGTTTTTTTCTTTTTTCTTTAACTCTTTGAACTCTTAGCCATGTAGTTCTCAGATACCCTATAAACTGACTTGACAAAATTAATAAAAGGATTAAACACAAATCACATTCAATTTAGCTCAAAGTTATCACATCATTTCATTAAAAGAAAAATTTATTTGAATGATTGCTATATTAAACCTTTTATTATTAGTATCTGATGTGATTTCCCTAAGCTCAAAATATTAGGCTTATGGTATATAGTAATATGGTGCTCAGCCTGAAATAGCAAGCTTACTAGTTCAAATGGTTAAAGATAATTGTTTAAGTGTCAATGAGTTAATTCTTCAATGGATCTGTTTTCACTTTCCTAAAGTTAGTAATTTCATACAATTTCTTTTTCTATTTTTCTTTTTTTCATCAAAAGTTCTTTGTATTTTCTTATTTATTTTTTATTTATCTATTTTTTTCAAGTATGTTTTTCCTCATTAAGCTACAATTCTGAAATTAACTTTTAGTTTCTATGCCAACTATTACTTTTAAATGTTTAAGATTATTTGTTTTCAAATTATCTGTTGTAAAATATGTTATTGGTCCTAAAATTACCTATAATAGCAGTTATATTTGTGTGTGTGTGTGTGTAATATATATATATATATATATAAG
This sequence comes from Sepioteuthis lessoniana, assembly GCA_963585895.1. Taxonomy (NCBI): domain Eukaryota; kingdom Metazoa; phylum Mollusca; class Cephalopoda; order Myopsida; family Loliginidae; genus Sepioteuthis; species Sepioteuthis lessoniana. Next base: position 26,936 of record CAUZXS010006629.1, read on the forward strand.
GCATGTCATGATACAATGCATATCGCAATACACATAAACTAATTCTTTTGATATAATGTGTCCTTATCATAGTATACGTCAAAATAAATATCTGTATACTGACTAGAAAACATAAGTAAAAAAGAATACTGTACATGAAAGTTTTAGTGATTAGATTTGAAAATAATCCCTCTGTTGATATTTATATTTTTATTTTTATTATTTTACAACTCAGTTTTTAAATTTTTAATGTCAGTATAATTTTTTATCTTCAATAATTTTAATTTTTTCTCAAATCTCAATATTGGTCTCATATATGAGGGTCATTCAATAAATAAGATGAATATTGTCTAAGGAGTTGACAATAAGAATAACTGTTTACAGTTGTATCTTTTCCAAGAAAATCAATCGTGATGTGTCCTTTTATGACCGAGAAGGTTATCAGCATGACTTTCTTTACTTACTGCTGCACCTGAAACTTTTTTTTTACTAGAGAGTGTGTTTCTGCTCCATAGACTGTCTTTTTGACTTGCGTTCAGAGTGGCAAACCCATATTTAGCCCATTTATAAACATTTTTTGACTAAAAGATACTTCTTCAGTAAATTTCCCATAGCTTGCACTTCTCAGCCACCTAGAATTTGATAACAGAACTCTGTTCAGGTCACTTTTGAGTGGGAATCAAACATTAAGGGTTAATATTGGGATTGATTTCTCACTAAACATTTTCTGCTCCCAAATCAGCTCCAAAAATTCATATTGATAGATAATTTAAATTTAATTCATCATCACTGATTGCAGGAAAATATTGGCTGAATCCATCTTCAAATGGCAGCATTACCTATAACTCAGCTGTTTTAAACCTTAAAATTCAACAGATTGTTGTACATTGTCTGATATGCTGATGTCCCAATTTCGCCTCGAAATTTTAAAATTATACCCTGGTTTAAATGAAAGTTATACAATCCAACAGTAAATAATACCAAGGCTTTAAAAAAACTACTTTTACAAAAAGCCATGGATATATAGTAGGGTAGACTGGATTCTTCAGCTTTAGTTAGCAACCAGTCTAGGAGAAGGAAAAATATGAATTCAAACCCATTTAACTTATTTAAAAGAATTTTTTTTCTTTCCACTTTTGCATAAGTTGTGGGACATATCAGAGATAATCAGTCTCTGATAGGGCCAGCTTGGTGAAGAGAGTATGATGTTGAATGACCTGAAATTCCTCTAATGACTCAAGCAAAACACATCACTGATGACACCCTCCAGCACCCAAATGTAGTAAGGTGTATATTTAAAGAATGCTTAAAAATCACCCTTGGAAGTAAAATAACATAATACAGTTTTGACTTTACTCAGCAATTGCTTAAAATGGTGTCTTTTGTTATCATTAAGCTTTATGTTATGTTCTCTTTCTCTGGGCTTGAGGTTAATGGTGTCTTGTTGACCTGTAGAATATTTGTTTGGGACACCAAGCCTCCTCATTAGGGGCACCCCACAAGACAATTAATTTCTTTTTTAAATTAAGTATAACCAACTTTTAAAGGGTGAAAAATCTACATGGCTATTTACATCATTTTATGAATTTTTTACTTTTTTTTTTTTTTTTCAGTTTAATTCATTCAAATCTATGAAAAAGATTTTTTTACACCAGGTTGAGGAATAGAAACTGCATTGTTTGTTTTTTTTTTTTTTTATTTGGATTTTTTTTTAAAGCTTTGACATGAAGTAGTATAAAACTATAATAATCAGGTTTCATTTAATTTCTTATGCTCTGTACTTTTTGTATCATTGTTTAAAGATATTTTTTTCCCAACCCCTCTGCCACAATAGAATGCAAACAAGGTCAATTTTTAAGCATTTGCCATACAAATATGTTATTTACTCATCAATTGAATGATTTCTTACCCAATCTGAAATGCAAACAGCTTTGTTCAAGATTTCAACTTGGGGCACTATATCCATTTCCTACAACAATAACCCTTTACAAGCACCTCAAGACAGCTCCTATGGTGCAGTGGTGTGCTTTGAAATTAGTGATTTTCTTTGAGTTTTCATTAATAGATGATCAAATCACAGCACCCGAATAAGCAGACATATGAGGGTCAGCTGAAAAGTTCATAGGCTGACCAAAATATTCTTATGGAATGTAACCAAATGAGGTTTATTTTTCAACATATTCCATGGAATTCTTTCATCAGTGTTACAGTGCTTGGATACCATTGGTCAAGAAAGTCAACAGCAGACATGACCTATGAACTTTTCAGTATATCCTTAGACTTATTTATAACCAAGTTTTACAAAATATTCTTGACTGATAAAACAGGAGAAATACTTCCAATGATGACTTCAGCTTCAATAGCATTGGTAATTGGTGAAGTCCAGTGACAACTGTTAATGGTACCTGTGGGTTAATTAATGATGAAGATAGCCATGAGTAAAATATACTTCTACTATAAAGCTCAATTACAATCCTAACATGTTATATGTGATAAAGAGAGATTGACTTATACAAATAGTTCACAAACTGTATTTGACTTTTGTCTGGAAAGAAATTAAACCTAACTGTAACATTATAAAATATGAGGACTACTAAGTGGGGGAAAAAATGAACACAGCTAAATAAAAAAACAGTCTGCACTCACATTTTAGTATGCCTTACAACAAAATGTTAAGTTTTAACTTTTAGTAAATAACTTAGTCTAAGCTTAGTGTAAACTATTTAACATTTTTACCTCTACTGGGACACAAGTGTCTAACCCTTAAAATGTTGAACTCAGTGTATAATTTTTCATATCCAAAATTTCAAAAAATTGGTTGTGAAAGGGTTAAAAGAAATTAAAAACTTTACTAACCTTTTAGTGACTTTTTTTTTTTTTTTTTTTTTTTTTTTTTGTTGAGATTGCTTTTTATGAGGAAGCATTTGGAAAATTCTAGGTTCTAAAGTGTTTAATTTGAATTGGTCTTTCAACTACTATTGGTTAAAAATTCTATCCAGAACAGCATTATTCCAATATAATATGAAATGAACACAAAAAGTTCTTTCTGTAGCAATTATAGATTCATGAGTCTTAAAAACATTTCAACAGTAAATATATAGTGTGCACCAGTTCAAGCTACAATCTTAATTGATTGTAAAACTCATATGACATCAGCTAGATAGAGCTACCATTAACAGTTGTCTTTGATCACTTTCACCACCTAAGTGGCAGTTTGAAATGTAGAAAGTATTTCTGCCACACCCTTTAAATTATTGAATTCTGAAATTATTTGTTTGTTTATTTATTATTTTTTTTGTTTTATTTATTTCTATTAAGCTGTGATATATAACCTTCTCTCATACAGGTCATCTGCATAATAATTCTGACAGATTTCAACTGGTTCAAGTGCATGTATTTGTGAGCCCTGGCCAAACAATTCCAGAAAAAGAAATCCCTGCTCTCCGGCTTCCATCTATTTCATGTAAGTTCAGCAGACTATTATCTGATCACCCGAAAGTGCAAAATTTCCAGGAGACTATATATATGTTCCAGAACATTCAGCAAGGGCACAATGCTTTCAAAGTTTTTCCAGCAAATCCTAAAAAACATATCTGTACTCAGAAAGATTTGACACCTTTTGGGAGTCTCCAACTTATACGAAATGGAGAATTTCTTAGTAAAGTTTACACTAAATACGTAAGTAGTTTACATAATGTCATTTTAGGTTCAATGGTTGATATTCAAAGCATTTCAGAAAAATTACACTACCAAAGTGCTTTGGCATTTTCTCATGGCTTTTTAGAGAGAGAAGTGTTTGCTCATTCAAGAATTGAAAAGTCTCTTCCAAATTTTGCCCCTAAGTCTATGAATGCTAACATCAACTGTCCAAAACTGAATCGTTATTCTTATATGATGGAAGATGGAATAAATTCTGGTCTGTATGTATACAAGAGAGGACATCCATCTACCAAGAAATTAGCAAATCTTTTAAAATCTCAGCATGTAATGAAATCCTCTGCTTTGGAGTTGGTAGTGACACTTTTGTTATACTTTTGCAACAAACTATCACCATCTTGTTTTGATGCTAAACCAGGTGCCAAATGCCTCAATGTAACCAGTGAGGGGCTGAATACTGCTTTCAATATGGCTGACAGTTATATGCGATCACTATCCTTAGATCCAATGTTCAAAGACATTTCCAGTTTATCTACATTCCCAGCACTCAAGCAAATTATAGAGAAGATAACAAGCATGAACAGTTCGGCATTTTTTCACATCTATTCTGGAAAATATTCATTCTTACTTTACCTGTTAAGAACTCTTGATGTAAGAATCAATAGTGTTCCACCTGCAGCCTCACGTGTTGTCTTAGAAGTCTACAAGCATACCATTGACAACTCTACCTTCTTTCGTCTTCTCTTCAATGGTAAAGATGTCACTATTAATGTACTTTCTTGTAAGACATTTTTTCATCACTTTTCTGGTCTGTGCCCTTTCAATGTTTTAAAAGATTATGTAAACAATGGCATTCTTGCTAAATTTAACAGTGAATCTTATGAGCAAGCTTGCAAATAATATTTTGATGTTTAGTTTGTCACGTTACTTAAGGAATTACAACAATCTTGTTTTTCACTTGCTAGTACTCTTACTTTAAACTTCATTTAACTTGTAGTATTGTTTTTTTGATCTTTGAAGAAATTCTTTAATCAACTTTCATTGAAGCTCAAAGCCTACATCAGGTTTCTTATTTTACAAACTCTTTTCTGTGTTCTTAAAGCTTCAAAACCTTTGTTCCAAGCTTCTTTGTATGAAATTATGTCCTAGTTTTTTTTCTATTCATATCAAATATTAATTTCAGTAATTTATCGCCTATTATTATTATCCCTCCAATTACTGAATGCCCTGTCAGTTGGGGCTGTAGAATTTGCTGACTGCACCTCTGCAGATGGCTAAGACCCCCCCCCCACACACACACACACACCAATGAGGTTACTTGTTGGTCATGGGTGGCAATCTGCAATACTTCAGGATGAGATCTTGGTGACTGAGCTGTCTGTAACCCATTAATTGCAGTGGTCGTATGACCTGCAACACTCCATTTTTGGTGCTTACTGGGCTAGATAGACAGTTGAAGAGGCTTGATCTGATCAATCAGTTGATCATGTTAAATCCTAGCCATGTATATGATTGTCCTGATTGTATTCTTCAAATTGCTCTTGTAGCAAACAAGTACCCAACCTTATTTTATCTTTAAGGTGCTAGAAGACAGTGACTGAGGGTCAATTATGTCAAGATAACAATATTTGAAACCACTTAACTGTGTGCAAACAAATGATTAATATTAAATAGAAAGTATTAGATAGCAATATTTGACTGATTAATACTGAACAGAATTATTCATGTTAACAATACTTGCAATCATTTAACTGTGTGCAAACAAATTATTACTATTAAATTAGATATGAATACTTTATAAATAGAATTACTAATGTTGAATAGTAATACTTGAAACCATTTAATTGTGTGCAAATAGAATTATCAGCGTTAGATAGCAATACTTGAAGCCATTTAACTCGGTGCAAGCAATAAATAGCAATATTTGAA
>CAUZXS010006630.1:0-25000 GCA_963585895.1 Sepioteuthis lessoniana
GTAAAAAAAAAATGGCGGATAAAAAAGGAAAGAGGTAATTCTCCTATACTAAAATAGGATTTTGCGAAAAAAGGAGTTTATAATTACTTCAGCAGTCATATGAAAGTAAGACCTGACCGAAAATTAAAACGCATTTTTTTTTTCAGGCAGCGGTCGTGTCGATATTGCTATAAGGATGCACTACATAGACGCTAACAAAACGCTTGGAGAATCCTGCGAGCAATACTGAACAAATTCTGGAGTCAGCACCCGACAAAGCAGCAGCTGTACGGCCACCTACCACCCGTCATGAAAACTATCCAAGTTAGACGAACCAGACATGCAGGACATTGCTGTAGAAGTAAAGACGAACACATAAGCGACATATTCCAGTGGACCCCATCACAGGGACGAGCAAAGGACGGACGACCAGGTAGAACCTAAATACAACAGCTCTGTGTCGATACAGGATGTAGCCTAGAAGACCTACAGAGAGTGATGGACAATAGATACAGGTTGTGACAAAGGGTCGGAGATCTGTTTGTGCGGCGCGGCACGATGATGATTATGATGTCTGGAAGGCAAATTATCTCTTTTGGAATATGACATTAATGATAAATTCATGAACAAAAAGAGTGAGTTGATTGCTAAGTGTAGACAGTTCTTCAATTACGTACAACCTGGGTGATTTCCAAATGTATTTTAGCTTTCTTTAAATTCTTCTGATTTCCCCAAAATTTTCTTATCATATTACCTGTTTTTGGAGTACACAAGGATCGTGTCACTTGACAAATTTCTCTCATTTTAAATACGAGTGAATGGCCAGTTTTTTTCGTCTATCCGTTTAGGGAGTGCGTGAATCATTTAGCATTTAAAGGCTTTAAATATATATATATATATACATATATATATATATATATATATATATATATATATATATATATATATATATATATATACCTTTAAATTGCTAAAGGAATCACACATTCCCAAAACAAAAATACGAAAACGTCGCCATTCACTCGTATTCAAAATGAGAGAAATGTGTCAGGTGGTATTATATATATATATATATATATATATTAGGATGCTGAAAGATTCTGGACCTGATTTGTTAAAGAATGTATTGACACAGAGCGAATGCAGTACTATGCAGTAGAGTTACGGCTTGGGCAGGTGCATTTGCCAGAATCGCTATATCATCGACGTAGTCGGCGTTGGTAATTGTTTTTCCGGGGAACCTTCTGCTTCTTTTCTTTGTCAACTCCAAATCGTTTTCTTTGATTTTATCGATCGATTTTCTTTGCACGTAGTGTAGACAGATGATAAAAAGGTATGGGGCAAGTGTGTCCCCTTGCAGTACCCCAGCCACAATGACGCGTAAACTGTGTCTCTATCTGGAGAACGTATTCATTTTTGTGTTTCTATAGAGAATCATTATGGTTTCGACTGTTTCTTTTGGTAGGTCAAATGCGAGTAGAATTTGCTCCATCTTCCCTCTGTGGATGGAATTAAAGGCCTAGGTAAAGTAGACAAATAATGTCACCTGTAGGTTTTTTTTTTTATCGTACGCCTTCAAGAATTCTACGGATAGTTAATATTTGTGAGGTCGTGGATCTATTTCTCCGGAAGCCATTTTGGTTCTTCCTAAGAATGTTGTCACTCTTGCGTTCTATGTGGTTGCCTAGTAGGGCTTGTATATTTTGTCTGCTATGTAAGTGTTATATCTCGGTCGTCTTTAGTTAATCTGAGGTCACCCTTTTTAGGGAAAGGGAGGATGCATCCCTTCATCCAATAGTCAATCGGATTTTGATTATAAATTGAATTACAGTGTCGGAGCAGTATGTCGTTAAATTGTCTGGTCTTCTATGGTTCTGGGTTGATATCATCTTAGCCTTGCGGCTTTTCTATTTCTATTTTTTCAGATACTGAGTCGAGTTCTTCTTGAGTAAACGGTCCTAGTTTGATGTCTAATTGCTTACTAATAATTATCGTGATTGGTTCATGTGTAACTTTCGGTGGGTTTCTTAGTAGATTCTCGAAATGCTGTTTCCACAGTTTTATTCGTTCCTGTTGCTTTGTAGCTTTCAGTTTAGCTTTGGCAGTGCTATTCCTTCTGCTCACTTCGTTTATCGTTTGCCATGCTATCCTAGATTGCCAATCTTCCACTGAGTCTCTAATCTTATCTATCTGGTTTTGCATATATTCTGTTTGTTCTTTTAGGTATATGCTTGCTAATTCATTTTGGGCTTTTTTAGTTTCAAGGCATTTGTGTTACTTGGGTTCTTCCTATTGCATTTGGAGGCAGTTTTCACGTCTGCACGTTTTTCCCTAAAGCTAATGTCTCCCATGGGACTCTAGATTTAGTTCTATGTTTTGTTGGTATGTATTTCGCTGCTGCATCTAGGTGGGCATTGACGAAATTCTTTTATTCGTCATTTGGAGTACGTGTTTCTGTCTTCTCCTGTAGTGCATCGACTTTGTTTCTTAATGCTAGCGCATATTTATCTCTAATATTCTAGTTATTAAGAAGGGCCCACTCATAGTGTATGGTGGCCATTGTTCGGGTGGCATTTTTACGTAGGATCAATCGTATTTTTGCCGTGACAATTTCGAATGAGGAGTAAGCTTCGCAATTCACTGTGCTGTTTTCCCATTTTTGTTTATAAAGATGTAGTCTATCTGTGCTTTAGTATTGTTTGCGTATGTGTAGGTCCATAGTTTTCCCTCCCTTTTTTTGAAAGTTTGTATTAAAGCATGTTAATCTATTTTCCATCGAGAAATCTGTTTGATGTTGCCCATTCCTGTTTTACGATTTGTGTAGACTATATTTGTGGTTACCGTTTTTCCGATTTGGGCATTCATGTCTCCGCCAATGACGAGAATGTGTTTCGGGATGCTACGCACAAGAGAGGATAGCCCACCGTAGAAGGCGATGAGTTCAGTTTCTTCACTAACATTTGCAGGGCTGTAGCAGAAGATGATTGTTGCTCTGGGGTTGCCATTAAAAGTGGCTACCATCATTCTTGGGTGTATTTTCTCTATACCATTTAGTGTTTTTAGGGCTTGCGGTCCTATACGCATACCTACTCCTCCTATCGTAGAATTGATAGAGTTTTTCTACGCTGATGCAGTGGCCAGCGTCCATCCATTGCCAGTATTCGTGATATTTAATATCCTCGCTATTGTGTGTATATGTGTTCTTGAATGCATATTATGTCTATCTTATGATGTATGGCGGATGCAGTAAGCTCTGGTAGTTCTCCTATTCTATTTAAGGTTCTAACGTTAAATGTTGCTATTTGTATTGTGTGTTTGCCTTTTAGTATTTTTTGCTGTTTGAGCTCTGTAGCTGATTTTTCGAACGCACGAAGCAGTGTCTCATCGACCGGGATAGACATCAACTCGCGACTAACAAAGGCATGGACTGGTATCATTAGGCTATCGGTCATATGGAAGTCAGAGCTGACCGATAAAATGAAATGCAGTTTCTTCCAAGCAGCGGTCGTGTCGATACTGCTATATGGATGCACTACATGGACACTAACTAAACGGCTGGAGAAAAAAACTTGACGGAAACTACAAAAGAATACTGCGAGCAATATTGGACAAGTCCTGGAGTCAACACACGACAAAGCAACTGCTTTACGGCCACCTACCACCCGTCACGAAAGCTATCTAAGTTAGACGAACCAGACATGCAGGTTATAGGACTTTACACTCCTATAAATTATTTTGGGTGGTATGCCACTTGTTCCCGCAAAGATGGCGGACGCTCAATGTTCAGTCTCGGGTAACCATTTACCAGGAGGACCACGTGATATGCTTACAACTACGTCGGCGCGCGTAAATTCAAGTCCTGCGTCTTGAGCCACTTACAAGACGCGTATTTTCTATAAATACGTCGTCTTCAAGCACCTTCTTTCTCTTTGACCAAAATTTCTCCGAAGCAGCAACACCATGCCTCGCAGACATTCATATACAAGGACTATGAGACGCTTTCCCGTCTTTGAGAAACTACCTGTTTCTAATCATAGAAAAAGGACATTTTAAACTTGCAATTCTTTTTGTAGTTTAGTTGTGTTACACACACACACACACACACACACACACACACGAGCTCACACATATACACACACTATTATTTTGTTAGAAGATTTAGTAATGTTTTTATGTATTAATGTAAGTTTTGTTATATTAGAATATAAATTTGTTTTTGTTCGTTGCCTTGTTTTAAATGTTCATTTTGTCCGCGCCGTTTCACAACCATTATTTGTTTCATATCTTCTACTTATTTGTTGTATATCTTCACTCATTTATTTCACTGGGCTTATTCATTCATTTGTTTTATCCATGTGCCTATATTATGTCCCTATACTATGCTTATTCAACCTTATTTAAATATCAAAACTAAAATATTAAATAGTCGGAGACCATAAATAAATAAATAGCAAAAATACTTCCCTCCCCCTACAAGGTCATATTGGAGAAGTAGGGACGAGCTCATAAGTGATGTACTCCTATGGGCTCCTTCACATGGCCTTGAAAAATCAGGGCGGCCAGCTTGAACCTACATACCACAACTCTGTGAGGATACGGGGTGTGCACGACAAGATGATTTTTAGATTCGATATACTCATTCCACAGATCAGTCCTCTGGGAAAATCGTTTCTCAAGAAGGTTTGAAATATTTTTATAGTCTTGATAATTTTCCAAAAGTTTATTCCCTTCTTAGTCGAGGTTTGATAGCTAATCATTACCTCTTTTTATATATGATGACATGCATTTTTTGCTTTGTTATTGAATTTCCTTAGTCAACAAGGTGATAGGATATTCTATTTTGTAAAGTATTTTAAATACCCTATCCGGTGGCAAAAGCTGCTCGTAGCGCCAGGAGTGGCAGTACCGCCTTGAGCTACCGAAACTGTGTTATCACCCTGGTTGGCGGCTGATGAGGCTAGGGTATTGCACGTGCTTTCACACGTTGTATGATGAAAATTTTATTTTGTAAGGTATGGTCTCCTTTTATGGTCGGGGATGGGTGATTTTTTGCCGTCTCATTTTCTAGAGATAGTTTTTAATCTGTGCATACACTGTTTTTTCTATTACCAAAATTCAGTGACTTGCACGGTTCCTACTCCGTCACTTTCCCAAACACGGTTCTGCTTTTTTATTCATTCTCTACCAGTTTGTTGTATTTACTTATTTTGTTGAGGATTTTTTCAAATATCTGTAGACAATTATTCACAGTTCAATTCTAAATCTCTCTGTTTCCATATATATATATATATATATATATATATATATATATATATATATACGTAGGATATATGTCTGTATTTTCTTTTCTAACTTTTTTTAACTTCCTTCATTTCCAACTTAGTCTATTCTAATCTATCCATCAATCAATGTACCAATTTCTCAGGTTTTCTCTCTTCTTCTTCTATTTTTATTATAATCAATTTTTCGTTTTTCATTCATCAACATTGGCATCTCTTCTTCCATACCAAAACGATCTGCGACGGAAATGATGCTAAATAAGGTGATTTTAAAGTTTATTATTCAAGTTATCCTTTTCTTTACGATGTGAATAAATATTCCAATTTGCCATATATATATATATAATATATATATATATATATATATATATCAGTATTATTTTTTCTGTCTTTACTTTCAGTATCTTTGTGTGACTGATTCTGGTTTGTTCCTTATCATTTTTCACCATAGTCAAATTTTAGTTTTTTACACAGTTTCCATTGGATGATCTTTCCCGCTCAGACACACATACTATTGTATCCCTTCTGGGATAAATTGTGCTATGTCTGTCACCACATTACCAACCCTTGCTATACTTCCATGCACATTGACGTATTATTTAACTAAACTTAACTTCTTTTAATTCTATATTTTTTCGTGTCAAAACTTTCTAATGTCGTCATCTCTTCTATTGTTTTTTTTTTTCTTTTTGATTTTCATTCAGTCTTCTTCTTCTTCTTCTGTTCGACTTATTTAAAAATTTTCTTTCCACACATTTTCCTATACTTTTCTTTTTAACTTCGTGTCACCACTTAGCTGCTGATCCACGTTTTCCTTTTTATCTTTTCCTCCTGTTGTTCCTATTCTATAACATGTTTTACATTGTTTCTATTTGTTTTGCTGCCTACTAATTTTCTTGCAGAGTTAGGAAATCTTTTTTTTTCTTCTCCTTTACATGATTTTGATTTACGCAAACCTCCCACGCCCATGTTATTGAAAGCGTCTTATCTCTGCAAGATTCTTTGAGCATAAACATTTCTCTGGTTAATATGAACTTAACTTTCTTTTTGGGCCACGCCCTCCTAATTCTGTTTCTTAGCCCAGCTGTCATATTTCAGGTCGGCATTTTTAACTCATCTATTTTATCTTAGTACTAACGTCACATTACATGGCTTAAAGTACGTTCTTAAAAAAAAAAAAATAAGTGTTTGTGTACGTGTGTGGGTGAGTGTGAGCAACTGTTTATATATATATATATATATATATATATATATATATATATATATATATATATATACACACACACTAAAATTCTACAAAACATGTCCAAACACAATATATAATGATAAGAATATATGTGCGGGATTGTGGGTATGAGTGTACGTGCGTGTGTATTTAAGCATATATATACATATGTAAGAACCACACACACACACACACACACAGAGAAACAAACACACAAACGCACACCCTAATTTATATATAAAATGATGATAAATTGAGGAAACATATTTTACAAGTGGAAAACAAAAAAAAACCCTAAAGGGCCTCTATCATCTGGCACTTTGTCAATAGTGACCCCGAAATTCGTATTAAAATATGAAAAAGGCAATTAATGAGGGGGGATGAATAATGTTCAATAATTGGAGAAGAAAAGTTGGGGAAGTAGGAGAAAACTAAAAAAAAAACCCTCCAAATCCCACGTTCCAGATTCCCCAAATAGGCTGATATATATATATATATATATATATATATATATATATATATATATAATATTTCGATTGGAGGGATGATTCTAATTTTCAACCACAGGATGCATACAAAAAGTATACACTGACACTCGCATGAGCACACACACACACACACACACACACACACACACACACACACACACACACACACACACACACACACATATATATATGTTTATAAATAAATATATATATATATATGTACATATTTATAAATATACAAATATATATATTATACATATATATATATATATATATATATATATATATATATACATCAAACATTAAAAATCATAACGTGTGGTTAAATTCTACAAAGCGTCAATTTAAAAATAAAAACGACCGTTCGAACAGGATCACCCTGAACTTCCTCACGATACATTGTAATTTGATCCTGCTTTGATTGATCGAAGTCAGTCATCTTTTAATTATGCACACACACACACACACACACACACACATATATATATATATATATATGTGTGTTGTGTGTGTGTGTGTGTGTGTGTGTGTGTGTGTGTGTATAAAGTCAATATGATGAACAGAGTAAAAACGTTTAGCGGGAACTGACAATGTTCTTTGAATATATGACATGTATGAATAATGTACGTATATACAGACACATATGCATGTTTTATCTCTATAGGTCGTTCTCAATATATATATATATATATATATATATATATATATATATATATATATATATATATATATATATATATAAGCGTTATTTTATAATATAGAAGGCTTTTTGTGAAAAGTATATTTTTTTCAGATTTATTCTAATAAATGTAAACTCAACTTTGTTTGGAATTAGTTTATTGGAAAATAGCTTCGTTCTCACAAAATATTTTTGAGGATATTACAAAATTTATAAAGAAAACCGAGTGATTCAATATAATTTTTTGGGGAGGCTAAGCAGAGCCAAAAATATGACAGTTATAGAAGAACATGCGATGTGTAGAGAATCGTATTTTAGTCAAAAATATTTAAAAATTCGTTAAATATACACTTACTACGATAAGTGAAAAAGACATTTCATGGAATTGAAACTCGGTGACTCTCAGATTAGGAATACTTTCAGACACGATGGCCTATACCTTCTCAATTGACTATACATTAAATAATTTCAGTTGATTTTTTTCTCTCTGCAATCCTGGCTATTGACTCAAAAGTCAAGTATCAGGTTTTATGCCTGTTCGTTTCGTGTCCTCCCAAAAGAAGATTGTCGATGGAGCCAAAATATTTCAACCCTGCTCTCATCCATGCATCCTTATGGGGAAATGCCAACGCCAAACATTTTACATTGCGACACATACTGCCTGTAATGAGGAGTGGTAAGTACACAATGTTTGAGGTGAGTAGACGTAGTAGTTTGGTCATAGATTTTTCTATCAGATTCTCAAAGTCTCCCATTTCAAAATTGATGCATTGATATTGCTTGAAATATCTAAAATATATTCTTCAGACTTTTTTGTTAAAGGTATTTAATTAACATATGTTTTTCGAGGTTACATTTTCATGGATTTCATTTAATGATTACATCATTTGAAACGAATCAGTTTCATGGCCAGCAATCAGTCTAGATCTCAAAACAATTGAAAATTGAAATCAGGAATAATAAAAATATGATCTTTGAGAATACTCCATTCACCAAAAATCTACTGACAACCGTTTGATAAAGTTGATATTACTTTGTAAAAGATTATTGCATTAAAATAGTAAAATATATGTCTGAAAAGATAAAGATTTTTTATAAAGGCTCTATGACAGCTAACTAATTAATTCTATTCTTTTGTCAATGAATTATGTAACTTTTAAAACATTTCCTCTGCATGGCTAAGAAAAAATATGCTATTGATGTAAATAATTTAACGTAGTTTATATAGGATTACTTTATAAACTCAGACTGTTCAGCTATAATATAAACACATTTTGCATTTTTCTGTAATTAGTTTACTTACTGGTATTGCTGTAGTTTTGCGGGAAAACCATTTCTTTTTACCATCTGCATAGATGACATACTAGGAACATCGATATATTTAATGAAACAAAACGCTTTTATACTAAAAAAACAAAAATATAAGACCCAGATGATGTCCCACAGAAATAAGCACGCAGTCTACGCAAATCATCTAGTACCTATCGAAAATACAACTTCACTTGCGGAATCTCTGCTTGGTAGCCTGAAAAAGTCACTGAAATATATTGACCCCAACGAAAACTCAGATAAAACAAATTTCATGCGTTTTTCAGCAAGATTGTGCTATTTTTACACTAAATGGCAAACCTCAAAAATGTGTTAACTGTAGGTTATGGGACCATTACCTACCCATTGATGGACTCTTCCATATCCTATATTAATTGAGAGTCACGTACACTCGTAGGATCAGATTGAATCGGTGGTAGTCGTGAGATTAGATCGAGACTGGATATTAGACTGACAAGTAAGCGTAGCTTACGCCACCATTTTTCTCTATATATTGTTACTTCCATATATTCGTAAACTTATACCGTTTTCCGAGTTATCTATATAATCTAATCTCTCTGATACAATACTACGAGAATTCTTCCAAGCTGAAGCTACACCACCAGGAATTTAACGAAACATTTTGACAAGGAGATTCTGTATGCTGTTTTGAACAAATTCTGAAAGAAGCAACTCATAAAACAGCAGTTGTACGGCCACTTCTTATCTCACAAACAAAATTGGCTGAGCCCTACTGGAGAAGCAAGAACGTACTCATGAGAGACGTTTCTATGGGGACTTCTATGCATGTGTCGGTCAACTAGGAAAGCCATTATATTTATCAGCTTTGTGCGGACATTGGACGTGCACAAGAGGACATACACAGAGCAATGGCCAATAGGGACAGATGTCGAGAGAGATTCAAGGAAATCAGGACTGTCAACTTCACTTGATTATTAAATAAGTAAATCAGCGTGATAAGTTCATATTCATGGACAAGAGTAATATATATATATATATATATATATATATATATATATGTGTGTGTGTGTGTGTGTGTGTGTGTGTGTGTGTGTGTGTGTATAGGGGACAAATAGAGAGAAAGTGAGACAGTGAAAGGTAGAGAGAGAGAAACATTATGAAACATGATAAATAAAAAGTCTCAAGATGAAATTCAAAAAGTATTGCACTAATTCACTTCTTATACGAAAATCAGATTAGAACGTGTATATTGTTCATGTTAGCCCGCAAGTTTCGCCGTATACGACACGACATAAGTATAATCGCCAAGGTTACGTTCTATGTCCCATGAGGAATGAACACAAGGCAGTAACATTTGAAAAAAGATTGGTATCTGAAAATTCAAATCAAGGCGAGAAGATTCTTGATTGACTTATTTCTTCGTGGCTGATATAATAAAACAATGGATCAATATCGATTCCCTCGAGGGAAATGATTTTGACTTCAAAGGAAAAACAAATATACTTGATACATCGATCATGTGGGGTTTGTTTAATCTCTTGAATAAAAACCTAACGTGCGTGCACGTACACATAAACAAACGCGTATATATATATATATTCTTATAGCCAAAATCATTCATAAGAAATATCAAGATCTTTCTATCTATTAAAAACATTTTTAAATTTATTTACATATACGTTCATCTTGGATAAATTTGAGTTAATTTATTTTCTATCTATGTCTGTTTTTGTATATGTGTTTGTACGTAAGTGTATTTTTATTTTTAGATGAGCACAATATAATACTTACGATGCATATGATCTATCTATCTATATATATATCAACTAATCTCATTCTCTCGCTCCCCCCTCTCTCTCTTTCTCTCTTTATATATATATATATATATATATAATATATATATATAGGCAAACATACATACATACACACATATATACATACATACATACATATAATTATTATGATTATTATTATTTACTCATTGAGAGTTTTTCAAGTCAGTTTTAGCTGATGGTTTTGCACGGGAGTCTGAGTGACAGCAAGTCTCCTTAAGTATCCTTAAGTCTCCAGGACACTTCTTAGACCACTCTCAATAATGCTGTAGTTTTGAATGGTCTCAACTTGTCCTCAAACATCCAAGTCCTTCTAGTCCCTTTATTAATTCTTTAGTTACCGTACCAAAAGTACCAGTCAAGATAGGTACAATTGTCACCTTCATGTTCCATATATTTTTTTTTCAATTCCCGAGCAAGTTTGAGGTAATTATCCTTCTTTTCCCATCATACTCAGCCAGGACAGCAATGTCCACAATTGAGCAAGTTGTCTTTTCCTTTTACTGATTACAATAAGGTTTGATCTTCTGGCCGAGATTAGGTGATCTGTTTGTATGCCAAAGTCCCATTTGAGTTTGTGTTATTTTTTAGGATAGCTGCTGGGTTGTGCATATGCCATTTATTCGTATGGTCAAAATATAATTTCTTGCACATTTCCCAGTTGATTACCATGCCCTACCAGTCGTGTCTAGTCTTATATTTCTTATGTGCTAATTTGCTGCATTTGCTTATTATGTGATTGATGGTTTCATCTCTATCACCACATAGCCTACATTTGCTATACGGAGAGATTCTGTTTCTCTCTTTCTTTTTCCTAGCAATATCCAGGTTTTCTCGTGTGAGATGTTATTTATTAGTAGTTTAAAATACCCATACATTTGTTTGTCTTCCCATTTTTGCTTCCTAGTCATTGTCATCCTGTTGTCCATCGTGTTGTTGGTATTGTTTCTGATGGCTATAATCAGTCCTCCCTCATATTTTTCTATGTAGTTCCTGAGTCGTTGTATTGATGCGTCAACGCTGTATTCAATTCTGATAAGTCCTCTCCCTCCCTCCTTTCTAGATATAGTCTGTTAACGTCGTCTCTGGGATGTAATGCCTTATGCATGGTCATTAGTTGTCTTGTTCCTTGGTCCATTTGCTTAAGTTCTTCTCTGGTCTACTTCAAAAAGGGTCCCGAATATCTGACGAGGAGTAAAACTCATGTATTTATTCTTTGATAAGGTTTCTTCTACATTAGTTTTTTCTCGAGTAGCTTTTCCTACATAGTTTTGTCTCGAGTTTACTATTATTATTATTTACTCGTTTAGAGTTTTTCACATAAGTGTTAGCTGATGGTTTTTCACTGGGGTTTTAGCGACAGCAAGTCTCCTCAAGTCTCCTGGACTCATCATTAGATTCTGACCATTCTTTCATTTTGTCATTTCGATAGTCTCTACCTGTCCGCCAACTTCCAAGTCTTCCAGGCCTTTTCATAATCCTTTAGTTATTGTGCCAAAAGGACAATTCACAATTGGTGCAATCGTCACTATCATTATTATTATTATTTACTCATTGGAGTTTTTCACTGGTCTTTGATTGACAGCAAGTCTCCTCAAGTCTCCAGGACTCTTCTCAGTATTTTGACCATTCTCATAAATGCTGTACTTTGGATGGTATCCACTCATCCTCCAACTCTCAAGTCCTCTAGTTCCTTTAATAGTCATTTAGTTACTGTACCGAATAAACTAATCACGATTGGTATAATTGTCATCTTCATGTTCCATAGTTTGTTTTTTTAAAATTCCTTGGCAAGATTTTGGTACTCATACTTCTTTTCAGGTTCTTTCAGTTTTATTTTGTAGTCAGCCGGCACAGCAAAGTTCAAAATTTTGCAAGTTCTCATTTTTTTGTTGTTGATTACTATAAGGTTTACAACCCGTTCATTGGCCTATTGAGTAGAGTGTTTGCCAATGGTCCAGGAGACCGGGGTTCAATCCCAGGTCACGTCATACCAAATACTTTAAAATGGTACTTGATACCTCCTTGCTTAACACTCAGCAATATAAGGTACTATTCACCAACCCCTCCGCTCGGGCAGGATATGACACAAGGTCAATTTTTAAGCGGAGTTTAACAGGTTTGAATTCAGAGTTTTCCTTCTACTAGACTAGTTGCCTAACCAAGGCTGAAGAACCTAGTCTGTCCTACTATTTACCCATAGCTGGAGGGAGAATAATTGGATTCATACCTTTCCCAAGGGTATTAGTGCTATGTGAAATGCAATCAGTGTCGTCCAGGATTTGAACTCGTGTCACCGTGTCCATTTCCTACGACGATAACGACTACACCACGGGCACCTCAGCAATATAAGGTACGTATCGAGGATAAAGTGGAGCAATCCACGGAAAGAAGTAGCGCCCTCCCCTACACCTCGGTGTAGTAGCTATTGAAAAGGGACGTCGCTAATTTTACTTACTTTACTATAAGGTTTGGTCGTCTGTACGACATTAGGTGATCCGTTTGCATTTCAAAAGCCCATAGGAGTTTATGTATGTGATTCTTTAGGAAGCTGCTGGGTTGTACATATACCATTTGTTGGTACGGTCAAATTTAAATATCTTGCACATATCCATGTGGATCACCTTGCCGAAACAGTCGTGTATCGTCTTATACTCCGTCTGTGCTAATTTGCTGCATTCGCTAATTTCTTGATTGATAGTTTCATCTCTATCACCCCATTTGCTATTTTGTTGCGTCTTATCTATTCTCGCTTTGAATTGATTGGTTCTTTGGCGTTGTTTTGTGCTACTATTTGGAGAGATTCTGTTTCTCTTTTAAAGAGTCCTTTCCTTAGCCACGTCCTGGTTTTCTCGTGCGAGATGTCATTTATTAGTCGTTTAAAGCGCCCATAGAGTTTTTTCTACGCGTTTTTGTTTTCTAGTTATTTTCATTCTGTTGGTAACCGTGTTGTCAGTATCGTTTTTGATGGCCGCAATCAGTCTTCCTTCTTGTTTTTCTATGTAGCCCTCGTGTCGTTGTATCCATGCATCAACGCTGAATTCAAGGCTGGTAAGTCCTCTTCCTCCCTCATTTCTTGATACATATAGTCTGTCAACGTCGTCTCTGGGATGTAATACCTTATGCATGGTCAACAATTTCCTTGTTCTTTGGTCTATTTGCTTCTTCTCTGGTCCACTTCAGAAAGGGTCCCGATTATCTAACTAGGAGTATTCCTCTTATATTTATTCCTTTGATAAGGTATCTGCTAGTGAGTTTTGTCTCGAGTAGCTGTCTTGTTCTTTCTTAATTTCGTCTTTCATCTCCACTTGTTTGATGATGGAATCCACCAAGATGCCCAAGTATTTGTAGGTTTCCTTTTACCGAGCGTTCTAATCTTGTCTTCACTGGGTAGTTCCATTCCGTCAATCAAATGCCGTTTGCTACTTTTCATTTCGAGCATTGCAGTTTTTTCTATACCTAATTCTATTCCTATGTCCTCACTGTATATTCCAACTGCATGTATTAGAGTTTCCAGTCCTTTTTCAATTTTTGCAAATAGTTTGACGTCATCCATGTACATTAGGTTATTGGTTGTTTTTTGCGATCAACTAAATGTTTTACGACTGTTCATTTTCTGAGTATGTGATTACGTGGTATCATGACAATTATGAATAGTAACGGTGAGAGTGCATCTCCTTGAAACATGCCTCTTTGGATCTTTGTTTGAGCTAAGCTTCTTCCTCCTGCTGTCAATTCCAATCTTCAGGTTTTCATGGTTTTCTTGATAAATTTTTATGATTTCATCTGGTATTTTGTACATTTTGAGGTAGTTTTTTTTTATCCAGCTTTGTGAGACCATATCATAAGCCTTTTTGTAATCAATCCAGGCCATAGCCATATTTTTCGTCTGTTCTTGCTCTCATTAAGGATGTGTTGATCTACGTAAAGTAATTCAGCTGTATATCTGCATCCTTTGTAGCATCTTTTTTGCTCCTTTGTGAACAAGCTGCGGCTTGTTAGCGAATAGCAAATCTCTTCCCTTACTCGTGTTGTTAATATTTTCCACATAATCAGTAAGCAGGTTATAGGTCTATAGTTGTTTGGAGCGGTCCCTTTTGGTTGGGTCCTTTTGGCTCAATGTGATTTTTTTTCCTTTTGTCATCCATTCAGGTATTTGTGATCCATGTATACATCTCTTCATTTCTTGTGCTAGAGTGTCGTGAATGTAGGTGAATTTCTTGAACCAGAAACTATGTTATCCATCATGACCTGGAGCTTTCCGGTTTGATATTTTTAGGTTGTGTTTTGAGTAAATCTACATGTATTTCTGCTATCGAGCCTTCTTCGGGCCCTCCTAATTCTTTAGTCATATTGTTTATGAATTCGGCTTTTCGGTTATGTTCTTTTGGTTGGTATATTTTTTTCCAAAATCATTCGGTTTCTTTTACATTCGGTTGTTGGTATATTTTTGCGTCAACTTCTCCCAATTATTGGTAGAATTTTCTTTTGTTATTTTGGAATCTCCTGTTTTGTCCGTATTGTTTTAACCTTTGTTGATATCTCTTTAATCTGCCTTCTTTCACCAGTACTTTCTGGTTTATTTCCTCAAGTTGTAGTTATTTTTCCTCGTGTTGCCCTTTCCTTTTTGTTCCAACATATTCCAGTATATTTCTGTTTTATCATTTTGGCCTGTATTCGTTGATTTTTTTATGCGTTGCTAGTCAAATTTCCCATCCTGGTTTAGATTTTTTTAGCGAAATTTTTGAGGGAATCCCAATGTTCTCACAAACTAATTCCGCCCTCGCATAGATTAGTTCATTTAATTCGGTTATATTATTCGTTGATATATAAGGCAATACTTGATTTATTTCATTCGTGTCTATCTTAACTGTTCATTCGATATTTCTTAATAATGGTAAAGCAGTCTTTTTACTGTTCATAGTTCTCTTAAAATTATATAGATTTATCTTTTATTCCTGTGATAGTGTCTTTTTAGGGTTGCTTAGTTGTGCGTTGTTTAGCTGTGTGGCGTTTCCATTTTCCGAAGTTAGCAGTTCATTTTTGTTGGGTTGTTTTTCTTTGAGAGCTCTTAATGTGTCTAGTACTGTATTGTATTTTTACCTTGTTGATTATTCATTTTCATTGTTCAACAAAAGATTTTAAAAATAATACAAAAGCAATGTTTTTGTTTTTTTATTTTTTTTTAATTAGAGACATTTTACTGTTCTGGTTTCCTCCGAACACCACACAGAAGATTCATTTAGCTGTCCTAGTGGTTCGATTCCTACTATCTAGTGGCCGAACGGAATTTAAAAAAAAAATATTTTTTCTAAGAATTAAAAGGGCACGTAATCTTCGAGAATCTTTCATTCTAAAGTTTTTTTCTTTCTTCTTTCTCCTAAAATCTAATACACTCCCTTCAGCCTGCTAATTCCTGAGATTAGCGCGGTAAATTTAGACAAATCTTTCGTGATTTCAAAATAGTTTAGCTGAAAATAATTTGGGGGATTAAAACACTCTTCATAAAAAAGTACAATTGTTCACTAAAAGGTTTCACAAGTAATACAAAATCAATGGGGTTTTTTGTAATTCACTGACCCGATTTCCTCCGAACATCATACTGAAGGTTCATTTAGCTGTCCTAATGCTTTGATTTCTACTATCTTGTGGCCGAACGGAATTTTTAAAAAATATTTTCTAAGAATTAAAGGTCACGTGATTTTCGAGAATCTTCCATTTTAAAGTTTTTTTCTTTTTTTTTTTTCTCCTAAAATCTAATACACCCCCTTTATACTGCTAATGCCTGAGTTTAGTGCGGTAAATTTAAACAAATATTTCGTGATTTCGAAATAGTTTAGCTGGAAATAATTTGGGGGAGTTGGAAATCTTTTTGGTCCCCCAATTAACTCAAGCTATTGGTATATTGATTTCTCTTTTGGAAGTTTTCTTTCTTCCATTCTTTTCATATTTCTGACTTTAATCCTTAATTCCTCTTCATTTTTCTGTTAAGAACTTATTTTTTCTAAGAAACATTACATTTTTTCCCTTTTTATTTGTTCATATGTTTTCTTTTCTTTTTCTTGATTTCCTTCTTTTTTCTTTCTAGCGTCATTTCTCCTCGTTCTTTACTTTTTTTTCAAAATCATTCACTAATTCCAGAATTCATTCTTTTTGCTTCTTTACCTCTTTTCTCTTGCCATTTTCTTTCTTTCTTTCTTTCTTCCTTTCTTTCTTTCTTTCTTTCTTTCTTTTCTCAATATTAATGTCATTGTTTTTATCCATCTATTTCTTTATTTATATGCTTTCAGTTATTTATTCATTTCTTTTTTCATTCATTCTTTCTTTCTTTGATTTTATCATTTTTCCTAACGATAACAGATACGTGTATCTCTGATCTAATTTCACTAGACACTTTAGCAAACTTCTGTTTAATATCAGTCGACCTTGACGCCCTCTTGGGATTCAGAAACCATTAAAACACTAAAATGTCGGCTAAGTCTTTCATGGCTTCCATCATTTCTAAACTATTTTCCCTTACTCTCTGATGCTCCCACGACTATCTATTTCTTGATTTAACTTTGTTCTAAATATCGAATCGAGACGTTTTCTGGCCTTGATGCATCATCTCCTTGTCTTATACAACCACTGGGTGAAATTAGAAGCATTTGGAGATCCACATTCTTCTTCTTCTTCTTCTTCTTCTTCTTCTTCTTCTTCTTCTTCTTCTTCTCTCTCTTTTATTCTCTTTCTCTTTTCTTTTTTTTCTTTTTTTTTTTACACAGTGTTAAAAGAAAAGGGTGCGGGTATCTCTTGATATTTTTTTATTTGTGACATTTTCATGCTTGCGTAAAAAGATACGCCCGAATATACAATGAAAAAACCATAAAGAAACCGTCATATATATTAATAATATAGTACTTAGATAAACATTGGTGAAGTTCACTGGCTAGTCAAACCCTTTTTCCTATTTATTAAAATGCATTACTGGTTTTCGATGAAATAAATAGATATTTCTACTTGCCTAATCTAGGCCATCGGGTCGGATGGCGCTTTTAGAGTTCTCTCCCTTCCAAGCAGATTTCATAAGGAAATAAGTTACTTGTCACCGTGGGTTGATTTAATTTGGTATATTCGTTTAACAGCAGAAAGTTCGGTATGAATTATTCAATGTTAAAATTCATTCATTTAGTGTATTTGATTATAATATATCTATATTTCCAATGATCCATTGCATTAAAAAGATCTGTTTCAAGCAACTTTTATTTTTACTCCAGTAACATAGTTTCAACTAATTAATGATTATTTTCGAACAATTTTAGAAAAAGGGATTGTTTTTGATACTTATAATTTATACACAATTATATGATATCATTTAAATATTCCTATTTAAAATTAATCATTTTGTGCACTATTAAATAATTCCAGTGACTGATTGACTGATTTTAACGACATGTAAACCTGTCTAGGTTTAATTTATGCTGAGAGGTTATGAATCACATTCATTATATATTTATATTTATATTTGGTGGGGCTATTTTTAAACAATTTTTTTGCATTTGGTTCAATTGAACATGAATAATTTGCTAGCAGATCTGTTTGACCCGCAAATGTAGAAAATAAGGCGAAAGAAATCTTTTGTAGACAATGATAACGTGTTATATGGCCTTACATTGTGATAAAAAAAAAACTCATAAAATATTTTATTTGTGTTACAGAATCGACGAGCTTTAACCATATCATCATCATCATGTCGTGCCGCCAGCACGGATATTCCTGACCAACTCTCGCCACTTCTCCCTATCATTCATCGCCTCCGGCAGGTCTTCAGGGTTACATCCTGTGTCTTCACATAGCTGCTGTATGTAAGTTCGCGCTGGTCGTCCTGCTTTTGCTCGGCCATACGTGGGGGTGTACTCGTTGTTTGTTAGAGACACAAAATAACTCAGTCACAATTAATTTCATGACTTTCTTGACGAGATTCAATTAGTTTTAACTCCAGCTCTATTATATATATATACATATATATGTGTGTGTGTGTTTGTGTGTGTGTGTGTGTGTGTCATTTGATCAAATGTTGCTATCTCCAAAATCGAACACAAGCACAGGTATAATTGTCGTGAGAGATGTGAGTAATTGATATTGGTTGCCACTTGTGAATATGGGCCACCAGATGAGGATGTAGGCCTGAGATAGTTGTTGTCGGCTGGGAATGTGAGTTGGGGTTATATATCATGAAATGTGGATTTGGGATGGGATCAAGGTTACAGGATGAGAATGTGAGTTGGGTGCATGGGTTGATGTGAATAGGAGTCGTATGTATCGGGGTGGTAGGTGGGTGAAACAAGCAAGGGAGAAGGGTTGCAAGTTTATGATGCGGGTCGAGCGTTGTAGAAGTAGGTGGGTATATGGATCACGGGATGTGGATATCAGTTGAATATAGAGATCGTAGGTTGGGTATATGGGTCAAAGGATGAAGATATTAGTTGAAGATAGAGATCATAGGTTGGAAATATTTGTCATGGGGTGGGGATAGGTATTTTTGAAACGAATTCCTGTTTAATGCTAGGGGCTACGGGATGGGATGTTTATTGCATATATAGGGAATATGTTGTGGACATAGGTTTTGGATCTACAATCAGTGTTTTAGATAGTCACGTGTTGAACCTATGGTTGGGTATGCACATCCTTTGTTGGAGGTGCAGCTCGCGGGTTTTGTATGAGAATTGAAAACACGAGTTTCAAGTAAAAGATACCGCTCACGGGTTGGGGATACGGGTCCTGGAAGGTATATCAATTGGGGCTATGGATTGCAAGTTGTAGATACGGGCCGTGGGTTGGGAATATGAAAGGGAATAGGGGACGAGGAATGATGATGTTGATTGGGAACCTTGGTTGCAGCTTAAGGAAACGAGCCGTCGAATAGGGATTTTAATTGAGTACATGGTTTGATAGATGTGAATATTGAACGAGTGTTCAGAAGTTGGGTTATAGTCTTATACAACGGGTTTGGGATGTGGTTTGAGGATTCTTGTCGCTACAGGAGGATTCTGGGTTAGGTATACAACGTCACAGGTTTGAGAGTTTAGAATTCGGTTCGAATGTTGCGGATAAGTGCTGGGGATGCGAAATAGGGTGTTAATTTAATATATATGTCACAGGTTGGGGATATGAATCAATAGCTGGTGATATGGTTCATGGGATGTGAGTTGGGAGTAGATTTGCTGCTTAAGAATATGGCTTAGGAGATAGCCATAATGGTTATATGGTTAGATTATGGGTTGCAAGTTGAGGATTTGAATACAGCACGTAGATCAACAGATCAGTTGTCTGTACTTAAGGAAATTTGTTATCTGCTAATTTTAACTCTTTCGTCTCGCATCCCAGAGTCCTCCATTCTTTTTAGGTGGCACCTGTCTCGACCCATTTTCTGGCAATGTGAGTGTCCCTTCATCATGTGTGGCCATATATGTATGCCAGCTCAGTTTTAGGTAAGGGATATATTGTTTACATTCCAACTACTTTCTGCAGTTTTCGGTGACACCTGTACTCCCTCATAGTTCATTGAGGTCATTTCTGGTTAATCTACATTACACATCAGCGTTCCAGGTGCCTGCGATGATATTTGTATTCGCCAAGAATTAGATTATTTCTCTCACCAACACACAGACAATGAATTTTCTAAGCTGGCCGATGCGTTTAGTTTGGTAGATTTGCTTTATTTAACGGCATAATAGCGTCTTTGGGTTATTTAATGCCATGATTTTATCTATTATACATTTTTTTATCGTAATCATATATGTATTTTCACTACTCCATTAGATTTTTTTAATTGCACTTTTTATTTGCTTATAATCATTTGTTTATCGACAAGTGTGTATTTCCGAGAATTCCAGTTTAAAACATATATTTTATACACATTATACTGTTCAGAGTAACAATTCTTATTTACAAATAATCGTTTTCTACATTCAGATTTATGGTTCCAATCGTTCTTATCATATATCAATAATTTGCACAGATATGGTTTCAGTAATATGGTTTCAATGATAAAAATAGAAATAATAATACAAACAAGAAAACTTGTACATGGCTAAGAAAGGACCGCCTTAAAAGAGAAACTGGATATCTTCTGATAGCAGCACAAATCAACGCCATAAAGACTATGTCAGAGCAAAAATTGGGGAAGGTATACTGGGAATTGTGCAAGATGTTTCAATTTGACCATACGAACAAATGATATATGCACAATCCAAAACCTCTACTGGAAAATGAGAGATATAAGCTTCGCTGAGATTTTGAGATACATACGGACAACCTAATCTCAGCCAAATGGCCAAACCTTGGGATAGTTTACAAAACAAAGAGAACCTTGCAAACAGTTGACTTTGTCGTTCTGGCTTTCCACAGGACAAAACTGAAGGAAAGCAAAAAGAGAAATAAGTGCCTAGAACTTGTTAGAAAACTGAAAAACTATGGAACATGAAAGTAACGGTTATACCAATTGTAAGTGGTGCGCTTGGTACAATCAACAAAAGATTAGTACAGGAATTGGAGGAATTGGAAATAAGAGGTTGAGAGGAGCCAAATAATAACGCTGGTTTACAAAGAAATTGAGTCAAGCACGAAAATACCTGTTTTTACCAAATTTGAGGGTGCTGAATTCAAATTTGAAATCTGTTTTCACTCATCACCTCTAGTTTTTTAGATTTGCATAGTGTGCATTTTGTGCATATACGGTACATAAAGGCGTATATGAATTCAGGGTTAATTCTAATAGTGTGAGACTTATGGCTTATTTTTTAGTTATTATGCACTAAATGTAAATGATAGCATTACATTATACATATATATATATATATATATATATATAGTTATATATGAAGACGGATTTTGACAGTTAAGGAAGCAGGTATCAATCCAAACTCTGGCAGTCAATAGAAGAGGTTGTCTTGCAGGCGGCGCACGAGGTTGGTGTCCCTCAAATATCGTGTTACACATCTTTTGGTTTACTAAATATTAATATTACATTTTCAAATGCACATTTAGTTTTATTTTGTTATATTTTCAGATTCTCCAATGGCTTCAAGCTCGTCAAAATGTCGAGGATGCCTCAACAAGGCCAATTCTTACTGCTACGTGTGTGGGGACTACGCAACAGTTGCACATCACTTCCCTCCTCAGAACCGCCTACTTTCACTATTTTGACTGTAGAATTGGTGATCAGGATAAGTCTTGGCCTCCACACATCTGTTGTAAACCCTGCTACAATGGACTAAACATAGTTTAATGGCAAGAAAGCTGCTTTCAACCTTGCAGTCCCGATGGTTTGGAGAGAGCTGCGAAACCATGCAGATGATTGTTATTTTTGTTTAACTAATATAACTGGTTTCAATGCATCTTCAAGGAAAAAGATCAAATATCCCAACCTTCGATCTGCTATGACCCGTTCCCCATTCAGATGATCTTCCTGCACCAACACCTCCAGTAAATAATGATCTTCTTTCCTCATCAAATGAAGAAATGCTTTCAAGGGAGGATTCTGCAGAGTCAATATCTTTGGAAGATATTGAGTCTACATATTCATGAACAAGTGGCAATGAGCCACACCGGATCACGCAAGAAGACCTGAATAATCTTGCTCGTAATTTGTATCTGTCAAAACAGCAGTCAGAGCTCTTGGCTTCTTGGCTTAAACAGTGAAACCTAGTCCACGATAATGTAAGGATCACCAGTTTCAGGAATCGGAACAAATAAGGTCATTAGTCTTCTTATGATTATGCAAGCGAGCTTCACAAAGTACTGTTGTTTTCTCTGTCTCTGGGATAGACGAGCTGTATCCCAGCATTACAAGCAGAAAGACAGGGGGTCTACAAGCACATTTGTTCCTGGCGAACACAGCCTCAAAGAGAATCCTATGCTGGACATGAATAAGGTGTTTCTTCCTCCTATTCACATCAATCTAGGTTTGATGAATTTCTTGAAGGTGTTGCACAAAAATGGTGCTGCCTTCCAACACTTGTCTGCTGTGTTCCCAGGTCTTAGTGCTGCTAAGCTCAAAGAGGGCATCTTTGTCGGACCTCAGATCCGAGAAGTGCTGAAGGATACTGATTTTGAGGAGCTTCTTAACTTAAAGAAACTGAGAGCATGGGAAGCGTTCAAGTCAGTTTGTAGTGGCTTCCTTGGTAACACACGCGTACAGATTACCAAGCCTGTATTGAGAAGTTGCTAAAGTTTTACGAGGATATGGGGTGCCGAATGTCACTCAAGATTCATTTTCTCCATTCCCACCTCAACTTCTTCCCTCCAAACCTTGGAGCAGTGAGTGATGAGCATGGAGAAAGATTCCACTAAGATATTACGAAGATGGAGAGCAACTATCAAGGCAAATGGAACCCCGGCATGATGGGAGACTTCTGCTGGATGCTATTGCGTGACATCCCAGGGGAAAAGTACACCAGATCTTCTAAAAAAACACACTTTTCACTGTCTGTGGTACTATGAATTGTGTAATTGTGTCATCCAAGTATATTGATTCAATTAGTGTTCTTTATCTATCCTGTTTTATCTGTTATAAGCTGCTGCAACTCTTGAAATATCCACATATATTCTCTGCTTATACTAAAATGAGACTATTCAAAAGCTAGAAAACTAGAGGTTATTGAACAAAACTATTCATAAATTTGAATTCAGCACACCCAAATTAACAAAAAACAACTATCCCCATTCTTGCCTCAAACCAAAAATTTATTTTTGTAAACTAGTGTAATTAATTCCTGGGTCATTTTGAGATAAATTATACAACACATGAAAAACGACAAATCAAAATCAACATGGGACTCAAATGAGAGATCCGTGTGTAATGATCGGCTGGTTCTCCCTTGATTGACGACGTAGAGGAAATGCGATTAAACAACGTCGAAAACAACTACATTACATAGAGACACTAACGGAAAATATAGCATATGAAAGACGACAAAATCTACGTTTTGTTATTTCAAGAACAATCCTACTCAAAGAGGGGAAAGGACCGAAAAAGCTAGAATGATTTTAAAGAAAGTTTTTTTTTAAATTGAGTTACGTTAAATACCTGGACAAATAAATCGTGAAAACGGAAAAAGATTCCCTGAACCGAAGCGAAAAGCAAGAGTCTACTAACGGAATTGAAATGCAAAATATTGAATACCGAATCACTTAACTTCAGCACCACAGAAATAGCATGAAAAAATAATTACGAGGATTCGAATGTAGACCTGAGATTGACATACACCAGAAATCGTTAAGGGCAACACTCAAGAGAGTAACGAATAGGAAAACACCAGACCATGGTAGCATGCATGGCTTCTAGTAAAAAAATTCTGTATTTACATGATAAACTGAGTTGGTGCCTTAAAGAAGTAAGTATACTCGAATGGATGTGAAGGGGAAGCCTAACCTGATTCAAAAGATTTCTGGAAAGCAAACATACTCAGCAACTATAGACCGATAACATGTTTCCTATGATGTGTAACATTCCGAACTGCAGAGACAAGGGGGGAGATTTATAACCGGTTTGTATGGGAATTGTGCCAGAAATTGAAATCTGACCATACGAGCTAATGATATATGCATAACCCAGATATCTTCGGGAAGAATGAGACGTACATTGTTGTCTGAGATATTGAGATTAAAACAGATCGCCTAATCTCGGCCAGATGACCTGACCTAATCAAAAATGAATAAAATTGACAAACCTGCTAGATAGTTGTCTATGCCGTCTCGGTGGAACACAGAATAAATTAAAAGAAAGCCTAAAGAGAGATAAGTACATAGATCTTGCAAGAGAAATTTTAAAAAATGGAACATGAAGGTGACGGAGATACCAATTGTAATTGGTGCGCTTGTTACAGTCCCAAAAAGATTGGTAAAGGGACCGGAGGACATGGAAATAATAGGACGAGTAGATGTACCGTAGTGGCCGAGGTATTTTGGTTCATGCCTTTGAGTTTAGTTAGGCTAAGAACCTTTCGGCTCAGCACATGGGTTAGTTAGGTGCAACATTGAGGCAGGTGTCAATGCGGACGCGCGCGGGTGGATGGAGGAGTCACTCAGAGATGTCACAATAGTCCGAGACGAAACGGGTGACGGGGTGCGAGTGACGTCACACGCCGGAAGCGTGCAGAGGTTTGTGGAGAATTGAAAGAAAGTTAGAGAGTTGAGATTTAGACACCAAACGAGGAGGATCGACTTTTGGAGCTCGTAGACGCGAG